>CM046439.1:29727878-29914656 GCA_025506505.1 Flaveria sonorensis | reverse complement strand
AACTAGCAGGATGTTGCCCTTTGTTTTGTGAACTATTGCTTGGAAAGGTCACAAAGGGTGCAGAGGAGTTAGATCCAGTTGATCTACACTCTCTTGCAAAGTGCCCAAGCCTGTTGGCATTTGTGACACCTCACTTACTCTTGTCAAACACAACTTTGGTTTTGCCAGAGAGTCCTGGAAATTTCCTACCATTTCTCTTGTAGAACTTTTGAGATCTGATATTGATCAGGGCCATTTGGCTCAAAATATCCATCTCTTCTAAATCATCATCAGCAATACCTTGCAAATCATCCATGAATAAAACATAATTATACTATTACACCCAGAATGACTGTCAACACCAACAAATGCATGATCAGAACTGTTTGAAGAGAAATCTATATGCTCATCATAATGACTTTCTGATCCAGCATATTCTGACTCATGACCGACCAAGGCATGTTACCTGTACAAAGTCATCAGAGAGCTTTCCTGATGATGCCAGTTTCCTTTCTGCTCTATCTCTCTTTCAAATGTAGCAGTTTCCCATGGAGTTGGGAGAGATAGGCTATCCAGATTTGCACTGGAGCGTAGACAATGGTGTATGGTGTCCCTCTCTCAGGCAGTGATCTGAGGAATCTGTTTTCATCTGGCTATTAGTATACTCTTGCTTGACCATTTCAGTTCAGAGATCAAGCAGGGAGACGCTCAAACTGTTGAGTCAGTGTCTCACCTTCCTATGAGAGAATGTCTCATATTGTTGGGCGAGGATTTCCTCTGTTGTTGCTAAGACCTCATCATTCCTCCGAATTGTTCCTTCAAAGCATTCAGAGGTATGAGCAGTTTCATGATGCATAAGCCCAAATAGATTTCATTCGGCAGTGCCATGGCCAGAATTCCATGGCTTTAGCATCAATCTCAAACAGTTTACGATCTTCATCTGAGTATTGCCTCCTTCTCTTCGAACCATTTGATTGGTCTCCGGATTGTTCACCATAGGCTTTGTGTGGACCATGAACCACAGATGTCCAACAACCTGAACTGTTAACAGACAGGTGATGAGCATTCTTCGTTGCCATATGTTATACTCACTCCTAACAGCATCGGAGGCTTGGTTGAGGAGCCAGTATTGTGAGGATCATTAGATGGAGTGTCATTCTCAGATTCAAACCAAATCAATCAAGTTTCAAAGATTTTGCACAAAAAACACAACAAACTCAATAAGAACCAAGAAGAAACTCAAATTAAATAACCAGAAGCAGCAGAAAATCAATCTTTATACCAGTCTTGCACATATGCTAATTCGATCAAACTATAGATATCAAAATAGCAGTTTCAATGATCAATTGTTAAACCGATCAATGATTAACCCGCTCTGATACCATTTGTTAGGATCAGTGATCTAAGTTTGATCAATTAGAGTTGAATCACAGCGGAATTAGAGCAAGAATTAAGCAAATATAGCAAGAACACAATAATATTCATGGAACAGTAACGGTTTATAAGATATAGGGTTTTCTGCAAAGATAATAACATTCATGCACACATGCTTCGGTGTGGCGGCTGCTAGGTTTTCCTAAGCTGCCCCGATTACAATTAGGTCAGCATTCCTTATATATAGGAATGTGACGTCTGCTGATGTCACTTGATAGTGACATCTAACAGAATTATTACAAACTACTGAAAGTAAGCAAACTACTGAGAATTTTCACAACAACTGAAACATCTCAGATTATTCCAAGTACACGAAAAACATAAAACTACTGAAACTATAAGTACAAAAGAAACACAACTACTGAAAGGAAACCATCCACAACTACTGAAGAGGTCTTCTTCAGCTGTTGTGACAATCATCTGACACTTGGTCTTCAGTCTTTGTCTTCAGCTTTTGTCTTCAGACTTTGTCTTCAGCTCTTTCACTTCAGACTTTGTCTTCAGCTCTTTCACTTCAGACTTTGTCTTCAGCTCTTTCACTTCAGACTTTGTCTTCAGCTCTTTCACTTCAGACTGTTGTCTTCAGCTCTTTCACTTCAGACTTTGTCTTCAGCTCTTTCACTCAGACGTTGTCTTCAGCTCTTTCACTTCAGACTTTGTCTTCAGACCTTGTTATCACTGATGTCTTCAGTCCTTGTTCAGACTACTTCAGTTGTGTAAGTCCGTGGGACTTAAGTGTTTTCCTGATCAGGCTCATTGGTTCTTTTGGTCCACACTACTTTATTATTCGATAACCCGGAGCCGATAGAAGTTTCGTGTCCACTAGGTTTCTGTAGTCTTTTAAGTGATATGCCCTCAGCCTTAGAATCTAAATACACCGTGGAGTTAGCTAACGCACCACATTCACGTAACGCATATTCTTAGAGACTGCAAGATAGAGCTTGCTGGTCATACATTTCACTAGGATCTCTGGCTGTTACACTAGGAAGTTTCGATGTGGTAGTAGGCATGATTGGCTTTCCGATAAGCAAGCGGAAGTCATATGCCACGAGAAGATCATACGGATTCCCCTTGGTGAAGAAGTCCTTACGGTCAGAGGTGATAGGAGTGTGCGGTGATAGGCATCATTTCGTTCATGAAGGCACAAAAGTTGTTACGAAAGGTCGCCTAGCCATATTGGCACTCATCACAGATAAACAGACTGAGGAAAAGAAGATAGAGGATATTCCCGTAGTTCGTGAGTTTCCTGAGGTGTTTCCGGAAGACCTGGATTACCGCCTCATCGTCAAGTTGAATTCCAGATTGAGTTGACTCCAGGAGCCGCTCCAATTGCGAGAGCACCGTACCGGTTAGCTCCGAACGAACTGCAGGAATTATCTGCCCAATTACAAGAGTTGTTGGATAAAGGGTTTATTCGACCGAGTTCGTCGCCCTGGGGAGCGCAGTTCTATTTGTGAAGAAGAAGGATGGTACATTCGAATGTGCATTGACTATAGGGAACTGAACAAGGTTACTATCAAGAATAGATATCCGTTACCTCGTATCGATGATTTGTTTGATCAACTACAAGGATCAAGCTATTACTCTAAGATTGATCTGAGGTCTGGGTATCATCAGCTGAGAGTTCGAGAAGAGGACATCTCGAAGACTGCTTTCCGTACACGATATGGTCACTATGAATTTTTGGTCATGCCATTTGGGTTGACGAATGCACCAGCAGTATTCATGGACCTCATGAATCGCGTGTGCAAACCCTATCTTGATCAGTTTGTTATCGTCATTATTGATGACATACTGATATACTCAAGGATCGAGGAAGAACATGAGAAGCACTTACGTTTAATCTTGGAATTACTTAGAAAGGAACAACTGTATGCAAAGTTTTCTAAGTGTGATTTCTGGATACGTGAGGTACAATTCTTGGGTCATATTGTCAACGAGAAGGGAATACATGTTGATCCTGCTAAGATTGAAGCGATAAAGAATTGGTCTGTTCCTAAGACACCGAGTGAGATACGACAATTCCTTGGATTAGCGGATATTATCGACGATTCATTGAAGGATTCTCTAAGATTGCACAACCTCTCATAGCCTTGACTCACAAGGGAACGACGTACAAATGGGGTGAGAGTCAGGAATCTGCTTTTCAGTTGCTGAAACATAAATTGTGTAGCGCACCAATATTAGCGTTACCGGATGGTAGCGATGACTTCGTAGTCTACTGCGACGCTTCTATTCAAGGACTTGGATGCGTCCTGATGCAGCGGGATAAAGTGATAGCTTACGCCTCTAGACAATTGAAGATTCATGAGAAGAACTATACCACCCATGACTTGGAACTGGGTGCGGTAGTTTTTGCCTTAAAGATCTGGAGACATTACTTGTACGGTACCAAATGCACCATCTACACCGATCACAAGAGTCTTCAGCACATCTTTGAGCAAAAAGAGTTGAACATGAGACAGAGACGCTGGGTGGAATTGTTAAACGACTATGATTGTGCTATTAGTACCACCCGGGGAAAGCAAATGTAGTTGCTGATGCGTTGAGTAGAAAAGAGACTGCTAAACCTCGACGTGTGTGAGCTCTGCAACTAACGATTAGTACGCAATTACCTGAACAAATCCGTGATGCTCAAACAGAAGCTTTGAAAGCAGAAAACATGGGTCTGAATCGTTAAGGGGTATGGAAAAACAATTGGAAGTAAAAGCGGATGGAATTCGATACTTCATGGATAGACTATGGGTACCTCTACATGGAAATCTGAGAGATTTGGTCATGAGTGAGGCTCATAAGTCCAAGTATTCTATACATCCTGGATCTGACAAGATGTACCACGATTTGAAGGCGCACTATTGGTGGCCTAACATGAAAGCAGATGTAGCTACTTATGTGAGTAAGTGTCTGACCTGCTCGAAGGTGAAAGTGGAGTATCAAAAACCATCTGGACTATTACAACAACCCGAGATCCCTATGTGGAAGTGGGATAAAATATCAATGGATTTTATTACTAAGTTACCTCGCACTTCTACGGGTTGTGATACAATATGGGTTATCGTGGATCGATTAACAAAATCTGCTCATTTCCTAGCGATAAAGGAAACAGATAAGATGGAGAAGTTAACCCGACTTTATCTGAAGGAGATCGTTTCGAGGCATGGAGTACCGATCTCAATTATTTCTGATCGCGATTCTCGTTTCACATCACACTTCTGGCAGTCGTTGCAGAAAGCTTTAGGTACGCGATTGGATATGAGTACTGCTTATCATCCACAGACTGATGGTCAAAGCGAGCGTACTATACAGACTTTGGAGGACATGTTACGTGCTTGTGTGATTGACTTCGGGAATAACAGGGAAGTTCACCTACCATTGGTGGAATTTTCTTACAAACAACAGTTATCACACTAGTATAAAGGCAGCACCATTTGAAGCTTTATATGGGAGAAAGTGTAGATCACCAGTTGCTGGGCCGAATTGGTGATAGTCAGTTAACGGGTCCTGAGTTAGTACACGAGACAACTGAGAAGATTGTTCAGATAAGAAACCGCATGGCCGCAGCGCGAGACAGACAGAAAAGCTATGCTGACAAACGACGAAAACCTTTGGAATTTCAGATAGGTGACAAAGTTTTATTAAAAGTCTCACCGTGGAAAGGCGTAGTTCGGTTTGGTAAGCGAGGAAAGCTAAATCCGAGATACGTTGGACCATTTGAGATAGTGGAAAGAATTGGTCCAGTGGCTTATCGACTAGCCTTACCTGATTCATTGAGTGGAATCCATGATATATTCCATGTTTCAAATCTAAAGAAATGTTTAACGGATGAAACGATGGTCGTACCACTGGAAGAAGTTCAAGTAGATGAACAACTACGCTTCATTGAGGAACCGGTCGAGGTGATGGATCGTGAGGTGAAAACGCTTAAGAAAAGCAAGATACCCATCGTCAAAGTTCGTTGGAACTCGAGACGTGGACCAGAATTCACGTGGGAACGTGAAGACCAAATGAAGCTTAAGTACCCTCAGCTATTCGAAAGGACGATGCCAGCCGGCGAAGGTATTGATTAAATTTCGGGACGAAATTTCTTTCAACATGGGGATGATGTGACAACTCATCCAAAACTCACACGATTTCGATTTCCTTGTGCCAATGCAGTAGACCAGTAATGGAACACTCACCATGTAACGCAATTTTCGGGACGAAAATTCTTTCAACATGGGGATAATGTGACATCCGGTAATTTTCCGTTACCAAACTCCGTTTGTTCCGTTAACTCTTGCATACACGTGTCGGGAGCACACACTAGTTGTCGTTGAACGTTGGTGACATAATAATAATTAATAATGTTAAACAATAATTTCTATGTTGATTATTAGTTGTGATTATGTGATTTAAATGTTTATTGTAAATTTATCGCATAACGTGGAACCGTGTGTATTTAATTCGTGCATTGTGTGACTAGTAAAGATAAAGTATATAATTGTTATTATTAGTTCATATGTTTATTATTGTGGTTTAAACATCTTAAAAGGGTGTTAAAAGCTTAATCTTTATAAAATACAAAGTGCAAGGGTTAAAAGGTAATTATGCAAAACTTTGTTGATTAAAACACAAAAACCCAACCCTAAACACCCCATTCGGCCACGACCTGCACTCCCTCACCCTCACCATCGCGAATTCAGCCCAAGAACAAGCAATCACCTTCGAATTTGATCGATTACAAGGCATACAACAAGTTAGAATCATCAATTGCAAGCCATTACACGTTTAAAAGTTAGATTTTTACATGTTTTTGATGGTTTTTCATGGTGGCCGAACCCTAGTTCGAAAATCTGCAATTGGATGTTAATTTGTTTGTTTGGTGATGTTATGATGTTAGTTAGGTTGTATTGATGCTAGTTAACGTTGATTATGCAAGAAAGTTTGGATTTTGGTTGTTTGTTCATATGATTATCTTGGCCGTGAGTTTGAGGCAAATTTTGGATCAAATTGGATGTTGAATGTTGGTTGTTTGATGTTGTAATGATGCTAGTTAGGTTGTATGCATATTGGTTAACGTCGATTTTGCAAGAAAGCTTCGATTTTGATTATGGTTCATAGGTTACTAATAATAGTAACTTTATTTTGCATGAATTGATGATTGGATGATGTATGAATGTTATGGATGTGTTTGTGATGATGATTAGATGCTAAGTTGATGTTATGAACAATTAAAAATCAAGAAGATGTGTTAGTTCATACATTGCTAAAAATAGTAACTTTTGGTGTTGAATGTTGATGAATCATGATGATTAAGTGTTGTTGATCATGTTTAGATGTTGTCATGGACTTGAATTGGTATATAATTGATGAATTCATGAATGTAGTGTGAGTTTGATGAATTTGGATGAACTTTCCTAAAAGAGAAACTTTAATTGTGCAAATCCTTGAATTGGATGATTTGAGCATGTTGGGATATTAGGACCATGCTAGTGTGTTCATGGATGATTTCTAAGTTGATTAAATGTGTTGTCTAGGTTATATGAATGTTGATTTGGTTTGTTACCTGTTTTGGCCTGTTGTAATTCGCATGACTTGTATGATAATTGGTTGTATGATGATCTAGGTAGTACATGTGTTAATGATGTGCTATATGTAATCAAGTTGTATGTTGATCATGTATGTCATACTGTTGTGTTAGTATTAACGATTATCACCTATATGTCACCAACGGGTCAAAACGGGTCAACTGGGTCAAATGTGTCTTGTCTTTCTTAAACCTTGAGTTCCTTGGTTTGTAGAGCACTTAGGGTTTCGTGTTGATTTTGTATACACGTACTTATGTACTCTTGTGTTCTAGGTGACCTTTGAAGGTTGTCTTTTTCTTTCAAGTTAAGCTCTAGGTTAATTCTTGCGCGCATCAGGTGAGTTCTTGCCACTTATTTTACATAATCTCTTTTGGGGGAGATAGCATACTGTTGATCACAAACGCTTTTATATAAGTGTGTATAATATTGATATAGTGCTGTTTACCATGGAAAGTCCTCACACTTTCGGATTGTTAATATTGAATAGCGGGGAAATTTTGGGTAGTACTACTGGGTCTGACGAGCCCCACCTGTGCGACTCGAGGTCAAACGGGTGCAATTTTGTCCTAACACATATTCGTCACGACCTGGTAAGTCGTGACGGGAGGCAACAAACGTAACACAGTCAGCTTCGATCGCGAAATCACTATGATTAATATTTTTTGTTAATAGACTAGCTATCTATTGCAATACACTACTTATGCTCTGGAAACTGTTGATTGGTTTATATTTTAACGCAAACTCTTGAACTCACCAACCATGTGTTGACTTGTTTAGTATGCTATTCTCAGGTTAAGGTTGCCAGTTGCCTAGGAGCACGCACACCAGCATCGTTGAGTTGTCTACATTGTTTGTTTACACATTTGGGTTTATTTTTCCTACTAAACATTTGTGTTTGGGGCGCGTATGTTTGCGCATTCTCTTTACATACTACTTGTTTTGGGTTTTCTAGTTTTAAAAACGCTTCCGCAGTATTGTAAACGTTAACTCTGGTTTTGTTTATTTATCATATAGAGTCGTTCTTGGTAACTAATGACTGAGATCCTGGTATGTCACGCGCCTCGCGGTAAAACCCCGCTCGCGGATTTTGAGGGTGTGACAGAATTACCGTTAGGCGTGTGACTTCCGGGATCTCAGCCACTAGTTATACCAAACGACACGTTAAATATAAAACATAGTTATTTGTTAACGTTTAAAATATCCCAAAAGCAGAGTTATTAACGTAAACATAATAGTAATTTCGGAAGCATAAATAAATCTTAAATTTTCAAACGGCGCAACACGCGCAAACCAAATAAATGAGGTTTATTTAAAAGCTGTAAATAAATAACGTGTGACGATGAATGCATGAATGAAATGTTCCTAAGCTTGCGCATCTTGTGAACCTAAAAGAAACATGCTAAAGTGTCAACACAAGGTTGGTGAGTCCATAGGTTTTGATAAATAGAACAAGTAATAACCGATATAGTAACAAAGTAATATTCGTAGGTAGCTAACCTACTTAACAAGTTACATAGTGTATGAAGTTCGCAACTGACGCTGACAATGAACATAGTGCCTCGGCTGTGGCTACCAAACCACAGCAACAGAAAATTTGGTCAATTAAACACCCGTTCGACCACCGGTCATGCTAGCCCGACTAGCCCGAGTGGGGTTTGTCAAACTCAGTAGATCTAGTCAGAATTACCCCGCTGAAGAACATATATTAATGGTTCGAAAAGTGAGGACTTAAATTGGTACAACACTAGTAAACATGCGATCATTACAGTAATACTGATCAAATAAAAATACGTTTGAACATATTTTCTTTCCCCCAATGAAACAGGTAAAGCGGGGCTGAGAACTCACCTTATAAGCACTGCACAGAAGATAGTGCAGAGAGCAAGTAATTAAGTTTCCGAATAACCTGAATTTCAGTTAATATATAATTAATATTAAATATTAGCAATGGGTCGTACGGCTTCGCGTTCAGGGTTCGGTTACGATACACACCATCGATCTTTCCCATTCACACACAAGCACACTCCTACCCAACACATGCTTATCCAATACTTAACGACGCAAACGCAACACAAATAAAGTTACATGCACATAGAATAATTTATACACCAAAAATATAATTTTACCATTATCACACACATATATTATATATATATATATATATATATACACATTACATACACATATTATTAATATAACACACTCAATGGTAAATATATATATATAATATATATATATATATATATATATATATATATATATATATTACACATAACCGTATAATATATATATTATTTATAACACCCTCATACATAACCTACTTTATATATATACTTCACATATATAACCCAAGATTAAATGTAATACATGTGTAATGCCTAATCAACGATATCACATGCTCACATGCCATACATGAGTTTTTATAATTCCATTAAAGTCCACAACACGAAGCCACACCCAAACCACCCCTCCAATCAAACAAACACCACGTACCTCATACATTTAATATACATATACATCCATATATGTGAACATCGTAGAACCAATACACTATGCATACCCACAACCACACAAACAGAAAGGAATGTATCGTACAAATGATCATCCACTCTGATCTACCTGCGCAAATCAAGGCTGCTCAATCTGAGGCATTGAAAGTTGAAAATTAAAGGCTGAATCCATGCGGGGCATGGAGAAACAATTAGACATAAAGACAGATGGAATCCGTTATTTTATGGAACGGATCTAGGTACCAAAATATAGGGAATTATGAGAGTTGGTAATGGGTGAGGCTCATAAGTCACGTTACTCAATTCATCCAGGTTCAGACAAGATGTACCAGAATCTGAAGGAGTTTTACTAGTGGCCGAACATGAAAGCCAAGATGGCCACCTACGTAAGCAGATGCCTAACTTGTTCTAAAGTTATGGTGGAATATCAGCGACCATCCGGTCTACTACAGTAACCGGAAATTCCAGTGTGGAAATGGGAGTAGATTTCGATGGACTTCATCATAAAGTTACCGAGGACTCCTAGCGGATGCGATACCATTTGGGTTATAGTAGACCGCTTAACAAAATCTGCACATATCCTGTAAATCCGAGAAACTGATCGAATGGACAAGCTAACCAGAATTTATTTAAGGGAAACTGCATCGGTTAGCTGCATGGAGGCAATTAAGTGTGTGTATATAGATATTAAATTATATGTGTGTGTTTCTGTTTGTGTGGTTGTGGGTATGCATAGTGTATTGGTTCTATGATGTTCACATATATGGATGTATATGTATATTAAATGTATGAGGAACGTGGTGTTTGTTTGATTGGAAGGGTGGTTTGGGTGTGGCTCCGTGTTGTGGACTTTAATGGAATTATAAAAACTCATGAATGGCATGTGAGCATGTGATATCGTTGATTAGGCATTACCCATGTATTACATTTAATCTTGGGTTTATATGTGGAGTATATATATAAAGTAAGTTATGTATGAGGGTGTTATAAATAATATATATTATACAGTTATGTATATATATATATATATATATATATATATATATATAGATATATATATATATATATATATTTACCATTGAGTGTGTTATATCAATAATATGTGTATGTAATATATATATATATATATATATATATATATATATATATATATATGTGTGTGATAATGGTAAAAGATATATTTTCAGTGAAAAAATTATTATATGTGCATGTTACTTTATTTGTGTTGCGTATGCGTCGTTAAGTATTGGATAAGCATGTGTTGGGTAGGAGTGTGCTTGTGTGTGAAAGGGGAAAGATCGATGGTCTGAATCGTAACCGAACCGTGAACGCGAAACCGTACGACCCATTGCTAATATTTAATATTAATTATATATTTACTAAAATTCAGGTTATTCGAAAACTTAATTACTTGCTCTCTGCACTATCTTCTGTGTTGTGCTTATAAGGTGAGTTCTCAGCCGCGCTTTACCTGTTTTCATTGGGGGAAAGAAACATGTGTTCAAACGTATTTTCATTTGATCAGTATACTGTAATGATCGCATGTTTACTAGTGTTGTACCAATTTAAGTCCTCACTTGTAACATCCGGCCTCTCACACCACCAATATTGTCCGCTTTGCCCACGAGTAGCTCACGGATTTGCTTTTAGTTGCCCGGGTGAAAACTTCCCAGGGAGATCACCCATCCCTGGATTGCTGCCACCTGAGCACGCTTAACTGTGGAGTTCTCCTCTCATCCACAGCCAATACGCCCAAAACGCATTGGTGATATTAGAGACCAGACATTACTTATGAACCAGGAATCTCTCCTGTACACATCGATGTGGGTTATATGTAGGGTGTCACATCACTTTTTGAACCGTTAATATATGTTCTCATCGGGCTAAATCTGAGTAGATCTACTAGGTTTGACAAACCCCACCCGGGCTAGTCGCGCTAGCACGACGAGTAGTCGAACGGGTGTTTAATTGACCTAATTTTTTGTCGCTATGGTTTGGTAGCCACAGCCAAGGCACTATGTTCATTGTCAGCGTCGGTTGCGAACTTCATACACTATGTAACTTGTTAAGTAGGTTAGCACCTATGGATATTACTTTGTTACTGTATCGGTTATTACTTGTTCTATTTATCAAAACCTATGGACTCACAAACCTTGTGTTGACACTTTAGCATGTTTCTTTCAGGTTCACAAGATCTGCACGCTTAGGAACATTTCATTCATGAATTCATCGTCACACGTGATTTATTTACAGCTTTTAAATAAACTTCATTTATTTGGTTTGTGCGTGTTGCGCCGTTTAAAGATTTAAGATTTATTTATGCTTCCGAAATTACTATTATGTTTACATTAATAACTCTACTTTTGGGATATTTTAAACGTTAACAAATAACTATGTTTTATATTTAACGTGTCGTTTGGTGTATATAGTGGTTGAGATCCTGGAAGTCACATGCCTAACGGTAATTCCCCATTTGTGAAAATTGAGGGTGTGACACAAACGCCTAAACACACCAAAACACAAAACCGAACACAAAAGAACGCATAAGAATCGGTCCCGAAGCTGAAAACTCAGCTGAAACGAACAAAAACGCAAGAAAACACTCACCTTCAAAGGTTTCTCTCACTAGAAACCGATGAAAACCCTGATCTTCTTCTTTTTCTCTTCTTTGCAACCAAGAGGAGGTGAAATGCAGATGTAGTGGGCGGCCATGCTTCTTTTAACATAAAATAATAAGGTTTTGTCCTTTATACAACTTTAGCCCCTCCACTTATGCGAATTCTCCTTTCTTCCTTTATACTTTTTTTTTCTTTCCTTTTTAGCAAATTTTCGGGTGTTACAAGTCCACCCCCCTTATAGAGGTTCGTCCCCGAAACATGTCAATTCTCAAACAGTTGTGGGTAATGTTGTCTCATCTATTCCTCAGTCTCCCACATAGACTCGGATCCCTTCCTGTGCCTCCATTGTACTCGCACCAGTGGAACCACTTTATTCCGTAATCTCCACTCCTTCTGGTCAATGATTGCCACTGGTTTCTCTACATAATTGAGCCGTTTATCCACTTCAATGTCCTCCAGTGGTACAATCATATCTTCATTAGCTAGGCATTTTCTCAGATGAGATACATGGAATGTTGGATGAATCCCACTTAACTCATCGGGTAGCTCCAACCTATAGGCCACCTCTCTTACTCGAGAAATGATTCCGAAAGGTCCTATATACCTCGAGCTAAGCTTACCCCGCTTTCTAAACCGAATGATCCACTTCCACGATGAAACCTTTAGCATATCTTTATCACCCACCTTGAATTCAATCGGCCTATGCCTCTTATCAGCATACGACTTTTGCCCATCTTTTGCCGCTTTCATAAAGGCCTTGATCTTTTCTAGCTTTTTAGTCGTAGCCTCGATCACTTCCACACTCTCCAACTCCTTCTGTCCAATGTCACCCCAACATACGGGCATTCTACACTTCCTACCATCTAGCATCTCATATGGTGGCATACCAATGCTGGCATGATAACTGTTGTTGTATGAGAATTCAGCTAACGGTAAGTGTTTGTCCCAGCTTCCTCCAAAAGCAATGACGCAGGCTCGAAGAATATCCTCAAGTGTATGTATAGTCTTCTCCGACTGACCATCTATCTAAGGATGGTAAGCCGTACTGATATTCAACCTCATACACATTGCATCATGGAATCTCTTCCAAAAATTAGATGTAAACCGAGTGCCACGGTCCGACACGATAGACACTGGTACACCATGATGGGTCACAATTTCCTTGATGAACAGATCCGCCAACCTCTCAGATGAATATGTCTCGCAGATTGGTAGAAAGTGAGCACTCTTCGTTAAGCGATCAACTATCACCCATATAGTATTGTACCCCCTTGTTGTACGTGGTAACTTCGTAATGCAGTCCATGGTGATGTGCTCCCATTTCCACTCGGGAATATCCAAAGGTTGGATCTTCCCATATGGCTTCTGATGCTCTGCCTTTACTTGTAAGCAAGTAAGGCACTTACTCACATACTCCGCCACATCTCGCTTCATACCCGGCCGCTAGTAATCTTTCTACATATCATGATACATCTTGGTAGCACCGGGATGAATGGAGTACGAGTCTTATGAGCTTCATCCATGATTTTCCCCCGTAGGTGTCCATAATGAGGTATCCACATCCACCCAAAGCGGGTTCTTACTCCAAGAGTATTCTCACCCAACTCCGTGACTAGACCTCTCACCCTTTCAGAGTTAAGGCGATCTTCTTTCAACGCCTCAACTTGGAACCCCTTGACCTGTGTCATCACATTGGAGGTCAACACCAACTGGTAAGCTTTCACCCTGATTGGCTCGGGTCTCTCCTTTCGGCTAAGGGCATCCGCCACTACGTTGGCCTTTCCTAGATGATATTGGTGTTGGGTTTGTAACAAGTTTTATAAAAGATGTTTAACCATTTAAACAACAAAACGCAGCGGATATAAGAGATTAAAACTTGTTTTAGATTCTGAAAATAAACCATTTATATGTTCAAGAAAACAAACCCAAGAACAAGGATCATATATGTGAAAAGAAATGCTATCAAAACCGAAAAACAACAACCATAGGATGTCCTTAAAACTACCTTTCAGGAACAAGATAATGTGATATGGATGAGAGGAAGGAGATGATGCTCTTGAACGGCTAGCCTTCAAAAGAGAAGCCCTCAAGCTTGTATACCCCAAGCCACTAACGAAACACCTTTGTTTGCTAGGATTTGATTACACTTGCACCACACTAGGATGTGTTCTTGTTCTTCTTTTCTTGATTTCGGCCGAGAGCCAAGGAAGAAGAGAGAGGAGAGAGTTTTTCTTGGTTATTGATTGATTGCATGTAAAGTGGTTGGTGTGTCAAATATGTTGTGTTCCAAGAAAGCATTTAAGAGAGAGAGAGAGAGAGAGATTCAAAATCAAAAGGGTGTGAATTTCCCTCTCAAAATTCGCAACCCCCCCCCCCCCATATTTACTTGGAACTAATTAAAATAACATGTTACTAGTTACAAGTTTAATTAAACATGTAACATTTTAACATGATATAAGTTATATGCAATATTTCATAACCATTGTCATATACATATTATTTAACCAACTTAAATAATATCATAAGATAATCTCTTTAAACAAATTATCCATATAATTTATTTATTCTCAAGTACAAATATTTAGAAACCCATTTTCTAAATATCGTAAGTGTTAATATTTATTTGTTAGATCATATCTTACAATAAACATTATGGTGTTTTTCTAGCTTGTTATTGGGTATGACCCGACTTTGATCATAACGTATTAGCCACATCAATTATAATATGTGTCTTGGGCAGACCGATTCCAACAATCTCCCACTTGCATAAGATACATAGAAGATTGATGCAAGTAGTAAATACCGCCTAACAATGGTTTACTACCCCTAATACGTATGACAAGGTGCCATTCAATAACATCATCCCCTTCAAGTACCTTACTTGAAATGAATTAGGTGAATCTATCATTTATCCTTTTGCCTCAGATGTCATGTTAAATCCTAGAGACACAAAATGATCATTCTCCATTGATTTAACTTTAGCAGGCCTTAGACATCTTGCTCTCAACGAATAAGAGGAACAAATCCCATCTTGATTACATACGTTTCTCACAATCACCTCGTGCTATACCTGAATTTAGTCTTATGTACTGCCATGTTTCAGAACAGCGAAGAACTAAGTCAAAGTATAATACCCGGTGAATATCAAGACCTAATATGTATCTCAGGTCAGAGGATACCAAATGATATTCGCCTTTACTCAAATTTACATATGATCAATCAAGAAGATTCCATGTAGTAATATTTGAGATGCGGGTCAGTCCAATATTTGTATCCCATAAATATCTATGAACTTTGGCAGCAACCCTTTGCTCTATATTCATCCATATGAATATCCACCAATCCAAGTTCATAATAGTCTTACCCTCATACTTGTTCCCATAGGTATGAATGACTACGGACGTTCAGAGTAAATGATTTACTCATGGATTAAACATGCAAAATTGGAACATTAGTTGAAACATTATAACCATATAATTCATTCAAGTAATAAAAGGTTCCAATATCCAAATACAAAATTAAAAGATCAAATCCAGTCACTAGAAAATCGAAGTCCCATGGCACAAGTATGACCTTCATGCTTTGCCTTTTCAAGAAGCTTCGTGAGTGGATCCGCAATGTTTTGATCCATGTGAACTTTGCGAATACATATCTTTCTCTTTTCAACTTCATCCCTTATGTAGTTGAATCTCTGCTCAATGTGCCTAGTCTTTTGATGTGCACGGGGTTCTTTGATTTGAGCAATCGCACCCTTGTTATCACAAAGAATTTCTAGGGGGTCCTGAATGGAAGGGACAACCCCTAGATCGGCAACGAGTTTCTTCAACCATGCAGCTTCTTGGACTGCTGATGAAGCGGTGATGTATTCTGAATCTGTAGTTGATAATGCCACCACATCTTGTTTAGAGCTCTTCTAAGAGACCGCTCCGCCATTCAGGATGAAAATGTATCCGATTGTGATCGTGAGTCATCCCGATCAGTTTGGAAACTCACATCCGTGTAACCTTTTACCACGAGTTCCTCCTCACCAGATCCATAGATTAGGAACATATCTTCAGTCCTCCTTAGGTACTTAAGTATGTTCTTAACAGCCATCCAATGACTATTTCTAGGATTTTGCTGGTATCGGCTTGTCATGCTCAAAGCGCATGACACGTCCGACCTAGTGCATATCATTGCATACATGATGGATCCTGTAGCAGAAGCATACGGGATTCCCTTCATTTTATCTTGCTCATCCTTTGAGCTTGGACATTGAGTCATACTCAATATCGTTCCTCTTTGAATAGGTACCGTACCTTTCTTAATGTTCTCCATCTCGAACTGTTCAAGATCTTATCAATGTATGCACTTTGATTTAAACCTCTCAACCGCCTTGATCTATCCCTATAGATCTTTATTCCCAAAATATAGGTGGCTTCACCAAGATCCTTAATGGATAAACAGCTTCCAAGCCAGGTTTTTACACCTTCCAAGGTTGGAATGTCATTTCCAAATAGTAGGATGTCATCGACATACAATACTTGGAAAGTGATGATGCTCCCACTAGCTTTTTTATACACCAGCCACATTAGCGTTTTTGATGAACCCAAATTTGATTACCTCTTCATCAAAACGATGATTCCAACTTCTTGATGCTTGCTTCAATCCATAGATTGATTTCTTTAACTTGCATACTTTGTTAGGATGTTTTGGGTCGACAAAACCTTCAGGCTGAACCATATAGACATCTTCCTCAAGATATCCATTTAGAAAAGTGGTTTTAACAACCATTTTCCAAATCTCATAATCATAATTAGCAGCTATGGCAAATAATATCCTAATAGACTTTAGCATTGCAACCGGCGAGAAGGTCTCATCATAATCAACCCCTTGAGTTTGAGTGAAACCTTTTGCTACAAGTCTAGCTTTATAAGTATCCAAGTTTCCATGCATATCGGTTTTCTTCTTGAAAACCCACTTACTTCCAACTACCTTGGAGTTAAGAGGTGGTACAACCAAGTCCCACACTTGGTTGTCATACATGGATTGCATCTCAATGTTCATGGCTTCAAGCCATTTGTCACAATCCAAATTGGACACTGCATCATGGTATGTGATTGGTTCATCGGAATCAACCACATATCATCCATCTATGAAAAATCCATATCTTTCAGGTGGATTACTAGTTCTACCAGATCTGCGAACATTTTGTGTGTATTGATCAACCATTTGATCATCCTCAACATCCTCATGTTGAGTGCTAGTGTCAACCAAACGTGTATCGGGTTATGGTTCTTGATCCTCCTCCAGATCCACTGTTCTACTGCTAGCTCCTTCCATAAGGAACTTGGCTTCCAAGAACTCACCCTTCTTGGCAACAAACTCCTTTTGTTCCAATGGTTCATAGAAATAATATCCCATAGAATCTCTAGGATATCCAATAATGATACACTTAGTGGAACGACTTTCTAACTTGTTTGAGGTGGGAGTCTTTACATAAGCCTCACATCCCCACACCTTTAAATATGATAGAGATGGATCCCTTCCATGCCACATTTCAAAAGGTGTCTTTTCCACTTTCTTGGTTGGGGCCATATTCAAAATACGGGCTGCAAAGAGCAAGGTGAAACCCCAAAACGATAGAGGCAATGAGCTTCTAGCCATCATAGATCGAACCATATCCAATAGAGTTTGATTTCTCCTCTCGGACACACCATTGTGTTGTGGTGTTCTAGGTGGAGATAGTTGTGAGACAATCCCACAATTTCTAAGATGATTTCTAAAAGCATCACTTAGGTATTCACCTCCTCTATCGGTGCGGAGAATTTTTATTGATTTGTTGAGTTGATTTTCTACTTCATTTTGGAAGGTTTTGAACATTTCAAAAGCTTCATCTTTGTGTCTTAACAAGTACACATACCCATATCTACTATAGTCGTCGGTGAAGGTAATGAAGTATCTTTCATTGTACCTAGTCATTGGCTTAAAAGGACCACATACATCCGAATGTATGATACCTAATAAATCTTTTGCCCTTTCGGTTTTGCCACTAAAAGGTTCCTTAGTCATTTTGCCTTGTAAACAAGATTCACATACATCAAATGAATCATATTCACTTGCTTTTAAAAGACCATTCTTTTGAAGTGTTTGTATGCTCTTCTTGTTTATATGACCAAGACGGCAATGCCAAAGATAGGTGTCACTCAAATCTAATTTGAGCTTATTGGTGGTGGTTTGGTACAACGAGCTATCATATAATGTGTTTTCACGAACCAATTCATAAATACCATTAATAGGAGTAGCTTTAAAATAAAAGCTGTCATTTAAAGAAACATGAATTTCATTTTCAATAAACGTCAAAACATAACCATATTGTCTTAATTGGGCAACTGAAATAATGTTCCTAGTCAAACTAGGAGCATACAAAACATTGTTCAAAATTGCTTCCAAACCATTTGGAAGCTTCAGGATGTAGTCCCCTCGGGCTTTAACTTGAACCTTTTCCCCATTCCCCATGTAGAGGCTAACATCCCCTTTCTTGAAGTCTTTACTTCTTTTGAACCCCTGCAACAAATTGCAAATATGAGTTCCACATCCGGTATCCAATACCCATGTGTTAGAGGATATTAAATTGAGATCAATATGAATCATGAAAATTGTACCTGAGGTTTGCCCGACATCCCTCTTAGCTTTCAACTCTTTGAGATGGACAAGACAATTTCTTGCCCAATGTCCTATCTCCCCACACTTAAAGCATGGGTCATCCGAAGCAACCTTTTGCTTCTTCTTCGCTAGTTTTGGTGGTGGCACTTTTACCACTCCCTTTCCCTTTCTCCCAACGTACCCTTTACCTTTGGCAACACTTGCCTTGGGTGCGGGGTGAGGCCTCTTCTTGTTCCCACCTTCATTGATGGTGAGAACAGGTAAACCCCTTTTACCCATGGCCGCCTCGGCTGTTTTGAGCATAGAGTGAAGCTCACTTATATTCTTGTCCCAACCGTTCATGTTATAATTCGTAACAAAATTGTCAAACCTTTTTGACAACGAGTTGAGGATCAAATCCGTTGCACACTCTTTCGAGACGGGACAATTTAGCCTTTCGAGGCGGTCTATGTAGCTCTTCATCTTAAGTACATAAGACGAGATCGATTGGGTATCATCCATACGACATGCATGGAGTGCTCGAACCGTTTCGAAGCACGCTACCCTTGCTTGTTGTTGGAACATTTCCTTCAACTGGGTAATCATGTCGTATACTCCGTGATGTTCGTACTCCTTTTGGAGATCCGAAGTCATACTTGCCAACATGAGGCAAGACACTTGGACCGAATCCTCAGTGTATTTCACCCAATTATTGTAGGCCTCCCTATCTTCCTCATTGGGTTCATCAGGAATCGGATCATCTAAAGCATATGACCGTTTCTCTTGCTTGAGAACAATTCTCAAGTTTCGAAACCAATCAATAAAGTTGTTATGGTTTAAACGCTCCTTTTGGAGAATGGTTCTTAGTGATAGGTTATGAGCAGATGGGATATCATTGTTTTCATTGTTGTTGGTGGCCATCTACAAAATTTAACAAAGTTTAATTTTAGTATTTTCGATATTATCATTTTTAATTATTAATACCCTTTTATGTGTCATACACAAATTAAAATTCTAGAATCCAACGTTACATTTAAATAGTGGTTAGGTGACCTTTATCCTATTATTTAAATTAACAAGGTAGTCATTGTTTGACAATTGCAACCCTTTGCAACTTCTAGAGGTATGGGATCGACTTAAACATCATATGTATAGTCTGCATGTTTATCCCATCAACACCTTTTGTAAACCACATTGTAGGTGATCCATTTAACATGGTTTGCAAATCAAGTCACCCTACTTACACACATATGTGAGTCTACCAATATAAGTGGTTAGGTGATCTTTATCCCACAAATATGGCATTCCCACCTCAAATCACAAGTTCCCTCAAAATGGTTAGGTGACCTTTATCCCATTAAGAGTTTCCAAGTGACTCAAGTGTGTGTAAAAGGATGGTGTTAAACTAGTTTTCAAAAGGAATTTTAAGTTTTCATAATTCTAGTTTAGAAAACTCTATGTACCTTGTATTTGCATGCTCTCAAACACATGGTACCCTATGGTTCTTTTAATAAAACCCTTTTATTTAAAATCATTAATCCTTTTAAAAACCTTTTATTAACCACTTAATGATAAATAACCATTTTATTTCAGCTTGTTATGATTATTAATTAGATTGTTATGCATATCCATATATCAAACAACCAACATAAAATAAACAACCAAAACAAGCACAACCATTCAATCACAAGTGCATAACCATAGCCACTAAGGTGACCACACTTGTTTGCCATCACAAGTGTTGTCATTTGGTCTTTCCTAAGGGTTTTATAATAACACATCAAAATGTGTCCATGAACTCCCACTTAAATCCGCATCCAAATGCTTCAAGTGTCCATGTCTTTTGAGTCCTTCCTTTGTATTTTCCTTTGAGTCTCCAACTTGTGCATCTTCTTTTACAAAAATTATATCCTAATACAATTTTTCTAATAAAATAAATGCACCTAATCTATTTGTTACATAATCAAAGAGTAAATAAATTACAACCCAAAAGATACAAACACCAAAATTATTATTACAACCCTTTAATGAATAAAACCAAACATGATAAAATACATACAATCAAATCCAAAACACACTAGGTCAAGGCTATGTTATGCACCAAAACATGTATCTAAATACAACATTCATGAACAAAATGAACTCCCTTTTAACCTTTAAAGTTTCGGCCAACATAAACCAAAACTTTTAGGGTTTTGTCCAAACAAAATAATCAACCACTTGATATTAATCTTTCAAGGTTTATTCTAAAGCATGTAAAATAAAACTTGAAAGATAAGGGATTCAAACATCCAAAACAAATCAGCCCCTAAAGGGTTGAGAAAGTCCAACAAAACTAATTTTTCTTGGACTTTTGAAGCAAGTTTTCCACATAATCGGCTCTAGATGCCAATGTTGGGTTTGTAACAAGTTTTATCAAAGATATTTAACCATTTAAACAACAAAATGCAGCGGATATAAGAGATTAAAACTTGTTTTAGATTCTGAAAATAAACCATTTATATGTTCAAGAAAACAAACCCAAGAACAAGGATCATATATGTGAAAAGAAATGCTATCAAAACCGAAAAACAACAACCATAGGATGTTATTAAAACTACCTTTCAGGAACAAGGTAATGTGATATGGATGAGAGGAAGGAGATGATGCTCTTGAACGACTAGCCTTCAAAAGAGAAGCCCACAAGCTAGTATACCCCAAGCCACTAACGAAACACCTTTGTTTGCTAGGATTTGATTACACTTGCACCATACTAGGATGTGTTCTTGTTCTTCTTTTCTTGATTTCGGCCGAGAGCCAAGGAAGAAGAGAGAGGAGAGAGTTTTTCTTGGTTATTGATTGATTGCATGTAAACTGGTTGGTGTGTCAAATATGTTGTGTTCCAAGAAAGCATTTAAGAGAGAGAGAGAGATTCAAAATCAAAAGGGTGTGAATTTCCCTCTCAAAATTCCCCCCCCCCATATTTACTTGGAACTAATTAAAATAACATGTTACTAGTTACAAGTTTAATTAAACATGTAACATTTTAACATGATATAAGTTACATGCAATATTTCATAACCATTATCATATACATATTATTTAACCCACTTAAATAATATCATAAGATAATCTCTTTAAACAAATTATCCATATAATTTATTTATTCCTCAAGTGCAAATATTTAGAAACCCATTTTCTAAATATCATAAGTGTTAATATTTATTTGTTAGATCATATCTTACAATAAACATCATGGTGTTTGTCTAGCTTGTTATTGGGTATGACCCGACTTGGATCATAATGTATTAAATTATAATATGTGTCTTGGGCAGACCGATTCCAACAATTAGATCTCACAATCATAATCCTTGATCAATTCTAGCCACCTCCTTTGCCCCATATTGAGGTCCTTCTGCTCAAAGAAGTATTTCATGCTTTTATGGTCAGCAAAAATAGTGCACTTTGTCCTGTACAAGTAGTGCCTCCAAATCTTCAACTCAAAGACCACAGCCGCTAGCTCCAAGTCATAAGTAGGGTAATTAGCCTCATGAATTTTCAACAGTCGGGACGCATAGGCTATTACTCTTCCCCTCTGCATTAGCACACAACCCAATCCCGAATAAGAAGCATCTGAATAGACCACCAAGTCTTCATTCCCTTTGGGTAATGTCAAGACAATTTGAGTCAACCTTGTCTTTAACTCCTCAAAAGCGTTCTCCTGTTCCAGACCCCATACAAACTTCACGTCCTTGCGGGTCAACTTGGTCAATGGTGAGGCTATCTTGGAAAAGTCTTGGATGAACCTCTTGTAGTAACCCGCCAAACCCAAGAAACTACGGATCTCGGATGGCGTCTTTGGAGACTTCCATTGTGTCACCGCCTCAACCTTTGTCGGGTCTACCATGATCCCTTCGGAATTTACCACGTGACCTAAAAACTGAACTTCACTTAACCAGAAAGCACACCTAGAGAACTTAGCGTACAGCTTCTCTCTTCTGAGTGTCTCCAATACTTCACGAATGTGACCGGCATGTTCTTCTTCACTCTTCGAATAAATCAAAATATCATCTATAAGCACATTCACTGATTTATCCAACATCGGCTGACACACCGGGTTCATCAAATCCATAACGGTAGCTGGCGCGTTAGTTAGACCAAAGGACATAACAGAAACTCGTAGTGTCCATAGCGCGTGCGAAAAGTTGTTTTGGGGATATCCTACTCCTTCACCTTCAATTGATGGTAGCCAGATCAGAGATCTATTCTCGATAACCAACTAGCACCTTGGAGCTGATCAAACAGTCATCTATTCTCAATAGCGGATATTGGTTCTTCACCATCAACTTGTTCAACTCACGGTAGTCAATGCACATCCTCATACTACTGTCCTTCTTCTTTACAAACAAGAACGGAGCACCCTAGGGAAGATACTTGGTCGGATGAAACCCTTATCCATCAACTCTTGTACTAAACCATCAGTTCCTTCATCACAATCGGACCAATCGGTACAGTGTCTTGGCAATGGGCTGAGCACCAGGTATCAAATCGATCTGAAACTTGATCTCGCGGTCTAGTGGCACACCTGGTAAATCTTTTGGGAATATGTCTGGAAAGTCACACACAACTGGTACGTTAGACAATTATGGTACTAATGCATCCACATCCTTCACGTAAGCCAGGTAGGCGCTGCATCCATGTTTCATGCACTTCTTTGCCACCACCATTGAAATCACCTTTGGAACCGTAGTAACTCGGTCACCATAGACCGCTATCGAACTCCCATCAGGCGCTGTCAGTCGGATCATTTTCTTGCAATAAACAATATTTGCCTCATAGGCTACTAACCAATCCATCCCTAGAACTACATAAAATCCACCTCGGGGAATCACAAATAGTTTAGCAGAGAACCTATGGCCTTCTAGTTCTATGTCGCAATCCTCTATCAAGTCGGAAATCCTGGTAGACTTACCATGGCAGTTTCTACATCGAAGGGCACATCAATGCTTCTACTACTAACGGGCAGCTTAGCACAGAAAGCAGCAGAAATGAAACTCCTAATAGCACCAGAATCAAATAACATAGAGGCACAAATTTGGTTTATTAGGAACATACCTAACAAGACATCGGGGTCCACTCTAGCCTCCTCCCGGGTCATCATGAATACTCTAGCACTTGCCTTCTGCCCTTCATTCTCGGTCCCCTTCTTCTCCCCAGAACTTTCAGCCCTCGGCTTCTTGCAATCCCTGCTCATATGGCCTTCTTCACCGCAGTTGTAGCACCTCCTCGCCTTACAATCCCTTGCCACATGACCAGGCTTCCCACATTTGAAACAAACATTTTGTCCCAACTTGCATTCTCTCGTATGCTCCTTCCCGCACTTACCACACCGCTTCATCCCTGTACCTGCCGACACTACCCTCTGATCATCCTCCCTTTCCTTCTTGTTTTTTGAGGGGAAACCACCACGACCAAATCGTTTCCTATCTCAGTTCCTGTCACCACCACTCTTCTTGCTCACCTTTACCACCACCACTCTTCTCTCTCAACATATAGCCTTCCTGCCAGATCAACCACCGACCTAAACGTACTTGACCGGGCAGCAATCATGTGCCTGCGGATATCTGCCGGCAAACCCTGTATGTACCTCTTGATCTTTCTCAAAAACGGAGTAACTTGGTCTGGCACCAGCCTTGCCATCTCGTTAAACTTCATCGTGTATTGCTGGTGTGTCATAGTTCCCGCCTCTAACGGAAAGAACTCCCTCTCTATCTTGTCAAGTTCCCGATGAGGACAAAACTCCTCAATCACCATTTTCTTCAATTCATCCCACTTCATCTTCCTAATAGCCATGCTACCCTCGGCCTGGAAAATATTGTCCCACCAGCATAAAGCCGAGTCCATAAATGAGTGAGTGGCAGACTTCACCTTTTGGTCCTCTCTACATTCGTTGATCTCCAACACAGCCTCCATCTTTCTCACCCATCGGTGAGCAGCAGCAGCATTACTATTACCATCAAAGTTGGGGTCTACATCTTTGGAATGCTCCATAGTTGCACCCCTTCACGATTTCCCGCATAGCCTCCTCCTCCTCATCACTGGAGGCAACCATCTCGGTTTCTAGTCGTTCCCCTTCATCATGACCACTATCATCCCTCTTCTCCTAGTAGTTTTCATTCTCCCCTCACCCTTCTCCTTCTTTTCATCTTCTCTCACTGCATGAATGACCTCGGTCACCACTGACGGCACGATCGTCTGCATAACCTGATGCATTTCCTCCACAACTGCCTTCTTTACTGAGGCTCTTAAGTTGGCACTCTTGTCACCGCCCTCCTGGTGATGAAGCTCA
Organism: Flaveria sonorensis; assembly: GCA_025506505.1. Taxonomy (NCBI): domain Eukaryota; kingdom Viridiplantae; phylum Streptophyta; class Magnoliopsida; order Asterales; family Asteraceae; genus Flaveria; species Flaveria sonorensis. The sequence continues at coordinate 29,889,596 of CM046439.1, read as the reverse complement.
GGCTCAGCAGGACCCGTCTCAGCAGTCATAGTCTTGTTCCTCATGACACGTGGTCTAGCACCACGACCACCCTGTACCCCTCCTCGAGAAGCTTTTGACGATCTACCACCAGCCATCTTCTAAACACAATAAGATTCAAAAACCAACACGGTCATTCAAGGTAATAGCTTAGTTTATGTCAAGTATAGTAAGTCCCTAATTGTAGTGGCCAGTTGTGATTAGCCACTTACTTTACTCTTCATCTCCCAAGCATTTCCTATCCTGAGTACATTAGTATTCAAATCTACTAAGGGCACATAAATCAAATAGCACGCGCACATAATACCAATTTATATTTAAGAAAATGAAATACCTGATGGCACGTAGCTACTTGGGCTGGCATACCTTCATTCAGTCCCATTCTCAGTTTAAGTTTAGGTTCTTTTAAAATGCTTTACCCATTTCTCTGAAACTTTGTCTCTGATACCAACTTGTAAGACCCCATTCCCAGAGACATCACAGTTGGACAATCATAACATTTTTCATATAAAATAAATACATTTCATAAAAACATCATAGCGGATTAAGTCATCAAAAACCATTCATGCATTAATACTTGATGTTGCTAAATAATAAATCATTGTATGTCAAAAGTTACAAAAGAATCATTCAGTTGTATTACAAAAAAACAATATCATTAAGCATGAATCGATGCCAGTCTTTGCCCGCCAAGTAGCCTCACCAGCATGCCATCCCTAGCAACAAGTTACCTGCCAACTGAAAATGCATAAAAGTCAGCGTTGCTGAGTGAGTTCTAGTTTTAAAATTAAAGTACCTTGTATATATATAAAAATATTATTTTTCTTAAAATACTTCCATTTCATAAAATCCATTACTTCCGTACGTGTTCATGCATCATACATACAGCAAGATAATATTCATTATTATCTTTCATCATTTTCTCATTCATTCATACTTTTATCATTATCTTTCACTTTCTTCCGAACCATTGTGCAATACCCCAAACATTATGCACGAAGCTGGTACTGGGCCTAGGGCCTATAAATAGACCCCGAACATTGTGCACGAAGCTGACTCCAGTGCCTTGGGCAAGCAACAAGGGTCCCGTCAGTCTCTAGGATTGACCCTGTGTGCATCCTTCGGGTTAGCTAAACCACACACAGTTGAGGTGACAACCCAATGGCTGTGAACCTCCTTTCATTTGCTTGCAAGACTTTCATTAATTTGTTATGTTCCACTTTTCATTATCATTAATCTTTCGCTCCTTTTATGATAATACTTTACATATACGAGCACAAACACACCACGTAAAGTCACGTAATAATACGTAATATGGAACATGACAACAGGTCATAAACATGAAAAACACCAACAAACATAACCATCAAAACATCCCAGGGCTTAGTCTTAAAATTTCTATTTCCCAAATTTCAGAAAATTTTCTAAGGCAATAGGCGCATGAGCACTATGTAGGCGCACGAGTACTATGTAGCCGCAAGGGCACTTTATGCGCATGAGAACACTTAGGCGCATGAGCACTGCTTGGGCGCATGATCAACACTTAAGCAAAATTTTAGGCGCATGGGGTACTGTTTGGGCGCATGATCAACACTTAAGCAAAATTTTAGGCGCATGGGGTACTGTTTGGGCACATGATCAACACTTAAGTTCTATAGGCAAAATTTTAGGCGCATGAACACTATGTTAGGCGCATGGGCAGTTGATAACTCAAACTTACACTATTTTTCAGACCCAATCATCGTTTAACATGTTCCTAACCCAAACCTAACATGCCAAACACCTAAATCAAGCATATAAACATGAAACACAACAAATCATACACAAACATACATTCACCCGTAAACACAGAGTATAACATACGGTTTCATACACATAATTTGTAAAACATTTTTACATGCATTTCAGCCCCGAAAACAAGTTTAAAAACAGAAAATCGGGGATCTAGAACTTACCTATTGCAGCCTTCAAGCAAAACTCCACCAAACTCGAGGGCATAAAGAGTTCAAATGCCTAAACACACCAAAACACAAAACAGAACACAAAAAAACACATAAGAATCGGTCCGGAAGCTGAAAACTCAGCTGAAACCGAACAAAAACGCAAGAAAACACTCACCTTCAAAGGTTTCTCTCACTAGAAACCGATGAAAACCCTGATCTTCTTCTTTTTTCTCTTCTTCGCAATCGAGAGGAGGTGAAATGCAGATGTAATGGGTGGCCATGCTTCTTTTAAACATAAAATAATAAGGTTTTATCCTTTATACAACTTTAGCCCTCCACTTATGCAAATTCTCCTTTCTTCCTTTATACTTTTCTTTTCTTTTCTTTTTACCAAATTTTCGGGTGTTACATTAAGCATGTTAGAACAGCCTTAGACGCGATAAGTTGTGTTTAGGGAGGAAACCCGTAAGTTTTCACGTGAGTAAGTAGAATTTTACGGTAGGAAAATTTCAAATCTAGGAAAGTTCTATCTTGATAAGTATGTACTCGCGCGACTAGTTATTTTAGCATTACTATATTGACATGATGTGCAGGGTTTGACCCTAGCAAGGTTCTCTCATGAAAAGAGAAGTTCTCGCGCGAGATTATGTACTTGCATGGATTAAGTTTTCGCATGACCTGTTGTTTTATATGTTATGTTATCTCTTCACGTTTAAACAGTTTTCAAACAATATGTTTTATGATATGACTTTACTTGGTGTGTTATGTATATATAAGTAAAGTATTATGTAACGAAAGTGAAAGATAATGATAATGAAAAGTGGAACATAACGAATGAATGAAAGTCTTACAAGCAAAATAAATGGAGGTGCACAACCATGTTTTTGTTAGCTCAACTGAAGAGCGGCTTAGCTAGCCCATGTGGATGCGCTTCAGGGGTCCAATCCCTGAGATTGACAAAGTAATATGGGATCCTTGTGACTTTACCCCGGTTCTGTAGCCCGCTTCTTGCACAATGTATGGGGGCTTATTTATAAGCCTCGACATAGTACCCGCTTCATGCACAATGTTGGGGGTTTAGCATATCGGATTGATCTAGATATAGTGAAAGACAATGACCAATGAACGAAAGGATGAACGATGATGAAAGATAATAAATGATTATTATCAAGATGTATATACGATGTATGCTCACGTACGTAAGTAAAGGAAATGTTTAAATGTAAGTAAAGTATTTTATTATAAAAAACTAGAACTCACTCAGCGTCGCTGACTTTTGTATGCATAATAGTTGGCAGGTAATTGATGATGCTGAGGAAGTGCAGACGTGGACATGGAAATTACTGGGATAGTTCAAGACTGGCATCCATATTTTTTGGGAATGTTGTTGTATTAATACAATTTTTGAGATGTAAATGAAATGACATGATATCCTGACACAAGTTTACTCATTAATGAAAAGTGTTATTTTTCCACTACGAATGTTATGTTTTAAATATTTTACGCTATGAATGTCCAACATTAAGCGTCCGGGGAAAGGGGCATACATATATTCTGCTTTTTAATTTTCGAAAAAGTTACTTTTTGATCCAAAAAGCATCTTTTAAAAAACTTATTATTTGTTTTTAGGCTTTTGCCTTTTCTTGACAGACATCATTAAAAGTTATTGGGTGATTGACATTCCTTAAACGAAATATTCTTTTATTTCACCGAGAATTGACAGTGACGTCACATTGGACATTAATTGATTTAAAATTGGATTAATTATTTCCTTTATTCGGTAAAATTTAAAAGCGACAAAATCACCATCAAACAAATCCTAATGACCTTAGGATAAAGCAATTTAGCACCTAGCTAAATAAACAAACAAATTTGACTTAAACCGTTAAGTTAAAAAAATTTAACATTCATGTCGGATGAAATTTCAGGTTCAAACAGTGGTCTCAAACCACCCAGTGTTAAGAACAAAGCAGACTTTAAACAGTGGAAAGTAATGTTTTGAAACTGGATTATTTTTCAAGATCCAAACCTATGGACATCCTTAATCGAGGGACCATACATACTTGTGACTCTTGGTCTAGATTACAACATTTAGAAATCAGTAAGCTTGAAAAGTGTAGCTGGTGATGACCTTAAAAAGGTCAAAAAAGACATGATGGCTTACAACATTCTGGCAATCACTCTGTCATTTGAGATACTAACAAGAGTTGAAAACTTCAAAACAGCACATGAACTGTGGAAGGTGCTTCACACCATATGTGAAGGAAGAGAGGAAATTAGGGTAATCAAGAAAGAAAAATTAAGAACCCAGTATGAAACTTTCCATCATGTTCATGGAGAGTCAATACCGACATAGCTTCATAGATTTGTTCAACTGGTAAATGAGATGACTGTCTATGGTCTCAAATACGAATCTATGGAGATCAACAATAAAATGTTGCATACTCTTCCAGAGAGCTGGACTCAATTAATCTCCCTGATGAAAGCAACATTGGATCAAGAAGCATTATCATTGGATGTACTAGTGGCCAAAGTAGAGACAATAGAACTAGATGAGAGATCCAGAAACAACAGCACAGTTAGACATGTGGAATCATACAAGTTCAAAGAAATGCAACAAATAGATAGGGCATCTTAACTTGAACTGGTGAAGAAGAAGTGGAGGAGTTTCTTGATTCAAGTGAAACTTCATTCTTTTCTACTCTTGAATCATCACGAAATAAACAAAAGTCCAAGAAGACTGGTGTTCATTCTTCTCATGAAGCAACACCTCAAAGCAAACAACAGCCACATGCTTCCAGCTCAAGCAAACAACAACGCGCAAAGACTCAAAACATCCATAAATTTGAGAAACCTATGGATGCACTAACAATCATCATGCAAAATGACACGCAGAACGCAGCTTTTGCAGCCTTCTCCATAAGCTTTGAAGCCTACTTAGGGGCTAACCTCATACCATCACATATCATATAGCAAGACTTGGATGAATTGCCTCCTGATATGGTTAAAGAAATGGATCTTCAATGGTCAATGACAATGATAGCATACAGATCCAAGAAGTTCCTACAAAGGAACAGGGGGTTAAGAATGGTTAAGAAAACTAAGATTGATTATGATGAAACAAAAGTCAGATGCTATAACTAAAAACTTTATAGACACTTCTCTAGAGAATGTCAACAACCTAGAGTTGATAGAAACAACCAACAAACACAAACAGCCAAATTCCACCTCCTATCAGCATTCCTGCTGCACCAACACCACCATAATCATAAAGTATAACCCCAATCAACACTCAAAGTCATCTGCAATGATTATCAAACAAGATGGTGAGTATGACTGGAGTATGTACAAGGCAGAGGTATAATCTCCCGACCATGCCCTCATGACAAACATAGAGGATAAAATTGCAAAAATCCCAAAGGAGGTAAGGAGAATCTATGTTCACAAGCATGCATTGAAAAAGTCACACGATACAGAGAGCATGCAGATCAACTTTCTAAGAAATTGATTGAAACAAACATTTTAAATGACAGTTTAAAATCTGAACAAAAACAATATGAGATTAAAATTCTGTTACTGAAAAATGATTTGGACAAACTGATGTCTGAAAAACTAACATTGGTAGCTCAACTAGAGTAACTTTCTGAATCATTGACTATGTTAAAAACATTACAAGCTAAAACTGATGTAAAACTTCAGAAGTATCAAGTGAGCAAAAAGAAGTTTGAAGAACTTCTTACTCAACAAAGGGAATTTAAAGACCCTTCAGGTTTAGGATATAATAAGGTTAACCGACCTTATAATGATAACTACATCCTATTACCTGATTAAATGACCAACAAACAAGGTGAGTCTCTTGCCCCACATGACAGAACAGATGACTCAAAACAATCACCATCATCATCATCACCTAAATCATCATTAATATCAATAACACCTTTGATAAAATTTGTTATGAGCCAAACACATCCACAAATAAAATGAATAGATTTTTGTCAAGGAGAAAACAATGAGTTTTATGTACACACAACAGATGAAGATGAGGAAGATCTTTTTTATGATGAGTCAGATCTACCAATTACTGAAACTACAAAAGTTTCTAGTGTGGTTGATGCATCAACATAACAAACAAAGCATACACAAATAATTGATATCTGCTCCGGTGGAAGAAAGGCTGAGTCTTCCACTGTTTCTCCCAAAAGAGTAAATAAAGGGAAAGGAAAAGCCCCTATCTGTAACATCCAGTAATTTTCCTTTACCAAACTCCGTTTGTTCCGTTAGGTCTTGCATACACGTGTCGTGAGCACACACTAGTTGTCGTTGAACGTTGGTGACTTAATAATAATTAACAATAATTATCTGATAATAACTTGATTAATAATGTTGATTATTAATTCGTGGTTAAGTGCTTCATGAATTTTAAGTATTATTTGTGAATGTTACCTTTAACATGACAGAACAGATGACTCAAAACAATCATCATCATCATCCTCTAAATCAACATTAATATCAATAACACCTTTGATAAAATTTGTTATGAGCCAAACACATCCACAAATAAAATGAATAGATTTTTGTCAAGGAGAAAACAATGAGTTTTATGTACACACAACAGATGAAGATGAGGAAGATCTTTTTTATGATGAGTCAGATCTACCAATTACTGAAACTACAAAAGTTTCTAGTGTGGTTGATGCATCAACATAACAAACAAAGCAGACACAAATAATTGATATCTGCTCTGGTGGAAGAAAGGCTGAGTCTTCCACTGTTTCTCCCAAAAGAGTAAATAAAGGGAAAGGAAAAGCCCCTATCTGTAACATCCAGTAACTTTCCTTTACCAAACTCCGTTTGTTCCGTTAGGTCTTGCATACACATGTCGTGAGCACACACTAGTTGTCGTTGAATGTTGGTGACTTAATAATAATTAACAATAATTATCTGATAATAACTTGATTAATAATGTTGATTATTAATTCGTGGTTAAGTGCTTCATGAATTTTAAGTATTATTGTGAATGTTACCTTGTAACATGACAGAACAGATGACTCAAAACAATCATCATCATCATCCTCTAAATCATCATTAATATCAATAACACCTTTGATAAAATTTGTTATGAGCCAAACACATCCACAAATAAAATGAATAGATTTTTATCAAGGAGAAAACAACGAGTTTGATGTACACACAACAGATGAAGATGAGGAAGATATTTATTATGATGAGTCAGATCTACCAATTGTTGAAACTACAAAAGTTTCTAGTGTGGTTTATGCATCAACTTAACAAATAAAGCAGACACAAGTAATTGATATCTGCTCCAGTGGAAGAAAGGCTGAGTCTTCCACTGCATCTCCCAAAAGAGTAAATAAAGGGAAAGGAAAAGCCCCTATCAGTGACATCCGATAATTTTCCGTTACCAAACTCCGTTAGTTCCGTTAGGTCTTGCATACACGTGTCGTGAGCACATACTAGTTGTCATTGAACGTTGGTGACTTAATAATAATTAACAATGATTATCTGATAATAACTTGATTAAAAATGTTGATTATTAATTCATGGTTATGTGCTTCATGAATTTTAAGTATTATTTGTGAATGTTACCTTGTAACGTGCCAACGTGTTATATTTATTTCATATGTTGTGTGATTAGTGGAAAATATATATGATTAAGTGGAAAATATATATGATTAATATTTTTGGTTAAAAATACTTGTATTTTGTAGTTAAAGTTGTTAAAAATGCTAAAAAGATTAACTTTTACAAAAGGTGATTAAGGAGGGTTTATTTTGTAATTACCATTTAACTTAATATTACCAAAATTAAGCAAACCCTAGCCCCTAAACCCCCCCCCCCCATTTGGCCGAACCTCCCTCTCCCTCTCCCCTTACGATTTTCGACCAAGAACAAGCATCAAGCATCGATTTTAGTGTGTTCCAAGTGATTACAACGTGTAGCAAGCATCAATTCTTGATCATTACGCGATTAAAGGTTAGATTTTACTGGTTTTTCATGGATTTTTGATTATGGCCGAACCCTGGTTGAATTTGATGATGAATATCGAATTTTGTGTTGTTTGATGATTTTATGATGTTAGTTAGATTGTATTGATGTTAGTTTACGTGGATTATGCATGTCATTCGTGGTTTTGATGCGTTGATCATACCTTACTAATAATAGTAACTTTTGTGCATGAACTTGATGAATTGATGATGGATTGATGATGTTATGATGATAATAATGTTGTATGAATGTTGAATTATGATAATAATGCAAGAAATCCATGAATTGATCATGTAGTTCATACCTTGCTATAAGTAGAAACTTTTGGATATGAGATTTGTGAATTATGATGATTTGATGATGTTGGTCATGTCTAGATGATAGTTATGGACTTGATTAGGCATGATGTTAATGAATTCATGAATGAATTGTTGTTATGTTGATTTTGGGTGTTACTTTCACAAAAGGGAAACTTTATTTATGTAGAACATTGGATATGGTGAAGTGGGCATGTTTATGATATTAGGATCATGTTAGAATGTCTCTGGATGATGTCTAAGATGTTGGATTGTGAGGATTGGATCATATGATTAGTTGGTGCAACTATGGGAACATATTAGCTTTCTTGTAAAATGTGCAAGTATACATGTTACGTACTATGATGAATTGTCATTACTGATTATTATAAGGCTAATGTTTTGCTTGTATGAATTACATGCGGAATATTGATGATGGGTATCATACAAGCGTGTGAATCTGAGGCCCCTACTTAGTAGGATTGGCAGGGTTTAGGGTGTGTAGCCGTGAGTGGCTTCATATGGCACGTTGTGAGTGACTAAACACAAAGTCTATTGTATAGGAATCTAATTTAGAATCTGTGTTGTATGAAGAATTGGATTACATGCATTGTATGATAACCTGGATTAGCATGAAAAGCATGATAAGCTTTACGTGTTACAATGTGGCTTATGAGTATAACTCGCATAGTAGTTGGAATGGTTTGTTGAATTACTGGTTGATATGTTTGATCAAACAAGAAATTAATTTGACATGTCACCAACGGGTCAAACGGGACGACTGGGTCTAATGTGTCTTGTTTTCCAAAACCTTTAGTCAATATGTTGATTGAGCACTTAGGGTTGTTAAAGATTCTGTGTACACGTACTTATGTACTTGCTTGTTCTACGTAACATCTGAAGATTGTCTTTCCGCTCACTGTTAGCTTTTGTTATTGTTTGTTTGCGCACCAGGTGACTTCATGCCCTACTTTCTTATACACTCTCTTTTGGGGGAGATAGCATACTGGTTTACAAACGCTTTATTATAGTAAGTTGTGTATAGTGTAACATAGTGGGTTATACCATGGAAGTCCTCACACTTTCGGATCGTTAATATTGGAAATTAGCAGGAAATCTTGGGTAGTACTACTGAGTCTGACAAGCCCCACCTGTGCGACTCGAGGTCAAACGGGTGCAATATTGTCCTAAACTACTAACAGTGTCACGAGCTGGTATGTCGTGACGGGAGGCAAACAACGAACACAGTCAGCTTCGATCACGAAATCACTATGGTTATTACTTGTGAATATAGACTAGCTATCTATTTCAATGCACTTCTTATGTTTTACAACTATACTGTTTATGATTAACGCAAACTCTTGAACTCACCAACCGTCATGTTGACACTTTTAGTATGCTTTTCTCAGGTCGCTATTAGCAGCTGCCCATAGGAGCACGCATGTGTCAAGCATGCTTTGTTCAAACATTGTTCACTTTTAATTTATCATTTACTTATGTATTTTGGTTTGGGCGCGTGTATTGCGCAGTTTACTTTTTACCTTGTGTTTGGTTTATTTACAAAATGCTTCCGCAAATATTTTAAAGTTTTAAACTCTGATTTGTTGAAATGTTGAATATAGAGTCGTTCTGAATAACTAATGACTGGGATCCTGGTTTGTACAAACGCCTCCCAGTAAAACCCCGCGCGTGGAATTTGAGGGTGTGACAGATTGGTATTAGAGCCATTGCTTATAGGGAACTAGGTTGCATACACACTAGACTATAACCGCATAGTTTGTTAGTTACTCATCACTTATTCCTTACTGTATACTAATTGGCAAACACGTCACATACCTCGCAACATGGCATCGTCATCAAGAGCTCTAGACAAGAGACCTGCATGATTTTAGTCACCTACTCCTTCTCCTGTACCTGATAGGGGATCAGACTGGCCTCGACATCGTTACCCCTCTAATAAGATGGATTGGGATCAGCCATTCGCATTACCCGAGCGTTATCCTCCGCGAAACTGGAACTTCTATCCTACCTATATACACTGTATGGTTTACTGGGAGCATGTACCGGCTATAGCTCCTACCCAACTTAGGACTAGGTCATCGACAGCCTCTACATCACCTACTCTTCCTTCCTTAGACATTCCTATCGAGCAGGCGATTGTAGCTTTAGTGGCTAAGTTAGACACTGAGCGACAGCGCATTAGAGGACTCACTGATGAGAACTCCGCTCTACGATATGAGATGCATCAGTTGCGTCTCCTGGTAGAGACACTTCAGGAGCGACTCTTGATGTCTATTGGTGGGCATCATACCTTTGCTGGTAGCTGTGTCTCCTGGTAGAGACACTTCAGGATCTGAGATCGAGGCTTACACTACAAGGTCTCACAAGTTGGCAACATTTTTCCCTGGCATGATCAACCTACCGATCAAACGAATTGAGCTTTATCTGCGTGGCTTGGTTCCAGAGATACAAAGTATGGTGACTGCTGCGAACCTCCCTACTATTCAGCAGGTTATTCGATTGGCTCACAAGCTTACTGACCAAGCGGTGGAGCAGGGAAAGCTACCCAAACGGGGTGCTATAGCAAGCGTGCCTGACAATAAACGCAAGTGGGATAACTCTGGAAACAAGGGATCTTCATCGAACAGCCAATCTTAGCAACATCAGCAGCAAGAACAACACACTCAGCAGCATCAGCATAAACAACAGCAAAGAAGGTTGATAACAACCGTAGTTTCAATCAGTCATCTTCTTCATCTCAGGGACAAGGTGGATACGTGGGGAAGTATCCCAAATGTAATAGATGCAACTACCATTACACAGGTAGGTGTGACAACTTTTAATCCCTGCGTTGTGGTAAGGCTACACACGTGGCAAAGGATTTCCGTGGTGTGTTAATGAAGAAGCCTCAGCAATCCTAAGAAACACTAAAAGGTTGTTTTGAATATGGAAAGGAAGTACATTATAAGAGGAATTGTCCTCAGTTGAAGAAGAACGGGAATGGTGCTGGAAATGGTGGAAACAACAACAACAATAATGGCAATGGTGACAATAACGGTGGCAACAATGGTGGAGCTAAAGGGAGAGCCTTCGTTATGGGTTCAGGTGAGGCTCTAAACGACCCTACTACTGTTACTGGTAAATTTTCTGTTAACGGTCGTTTTGCTACTGTATTGTTTAACACTGGAGCTGATAGAAGTTTTATCTCTACTAAGTTTAGTAACTTCTTAAGTGATATGCCTTCTCCGTTGGAATCTAAATATACGGTAGAATTAGCTGATCGTAAGCAAATTCACGTGACACCCATCTTTAAGGGTTGCGAGATAGAACTTGTTGGTCATACTTTTGACATCGACTTCACGCCTGTTACGCTTGGGAGTTTCGATGTAGTCGTGGGCATGGATTGGCTTTTTGAGAAGCAGGCGGAAGTCATTCGCTATGAGAAGGTTATCTGCATTCCTCTCCTGGACAGGGAAATTCTCTCAGTTAAAGGCTAGAAAGGTGGTGCTGTGATAGGCATCATATCCTTTATGAAAGCGAAGAAGTTGTTATGCAAGGGTCGCTTGGCCATATTAGCCCTTGTAACTGACAAGCAACCGGAGGAAAAGAAGATAGAGAATATTCCGGTAGTTCGTGACTTTCCGGAGGTGTTTCCAGAGGATCTTCCTGGACTACCCCTCATTGTCAGGTTGAGTTCCAGATTGATTTGACTCCCGGAGCCGCTCCGATTGTGAGAGCACCTTACCAGTTAGCCCCGAACGAATTGCATGAACTATCTGCACAACTACAGGAGCTGTTGGATAAAGGGTTTATTCGACCGAGCTCATCACCTTGGGGAGCACCTGTTCTCTTTGTCAAGAATAAGGATGGCACATTTCGAATGTGTATCGATTACAGAGAACTGAACAAGGTTACAGTCAAGAACCGATATCCTTTACCTCGTATAGATGATTTGTTTGATTAACTTCAAGGGTCAAGCTATTATTCTATGATTGACTTGAGGTCTGGTTATTATCAGTTGAGAGTTCAAGAGGAAGACATCTTGAAAACAGCATTCCGTACATGTTATGGTCATTATGAGTTCTTGGTCATGCCATTTGGGTTGACAAATGCACCAACAGTATTCATGGATCTCATGAATCGTGTGTGCAAACCCTATCTCGATCAGTTTGTTATCGTGTTTATCGATGATATATTGATCTATTCGAAGACCATGAACCTACGTCTAATCTTGGAATTACTTAAAAGGGAACAACTGTACGCCAAGTTTTCCAAGTGTGATTTCTGGATACGTGAAGTACAATTTCTGGGTCATGTTGTTAACGAGAAAGGTATACATGTTGATCGTGCAAAGATTGAGGCGATAAAGAATTGGTCAGTTCCCAAGACGCCTAGTGAGATACGGCAATTTCTTGGACTGGTAGGATATTATCGGTGATTCATTGAGGGATTCTCTAAGATTGCTCAACCTCTCACAGTGTTGACTCACAAAGGAACAATGTATAAATGGGGTGATAGTCAAGAGTCTGCTTTTCAGTTGTTGAAACAGAAACTATTTAGCGCACCGATATTGGCATTACTGAAGGGAAGTGATGATTTTGTAGTTTCTTGTGATTCTTCTATCCAGAGGCTTGGTTGTGTCTTGATGCAATGTAATAAGGTGATAGCCTACGCCTCGAGACAACTAAAAGGACACGAGAAGAACTACACCACTCATATCTTGGAACTGGGTGTGGTAGTTTTTGCCTTGAAGATTTGGAGACATTACTTGTACGGTACCAAGTGCACTATCTACACTAATCACAAGAGTCTTCAACATATCTTTGAATAGAAGGAGTTGAATATGAGGTAGCGACGCTGGGTGGAATTGTTGAATGATTATGATTGTGCTATCAAATACCACCCGGTAAAGGCAAATGTAGTTGCTGACGTGTTGAGTTGAAAGGAAACTGCTAAGCCCTGATGAGTGTGAGCTTTGCAGCTTACGATTAGCACTCACTTGCCTGAACAAATCCGAGAAGCTCAGACAGAAGCCTTGAAAGCAGAAAACATTGGGTCTGAATCTTTACGGGGAATGGATAAACAGTTTGAAGTGAAAGCGAATCGAATTCGTTACTTCATGGACAGACTCTGGGTGCCTTCGTATGGAAATCTAAGGGACTTGGTTATGAGTGAGGCTCACTAGTCTAAGTGCTCTATACATCCTGGTTCAAACAAGATGTACCATGACTTGAAGGCGCACTATTGGTGGCCTAATATGAAGGCGGACGTAGCTACGTATGTCGGCAATTTCCTGACCTGTTTGAAAGTTAAAGTGGAATATCATAAGCCATCTGGGTTACTACAACAACCTGAGATTCCTATGTGGAAATGGGAACAGATTTCTATGGACTTCATTACTAAATTACCCCGGACTCCAACTGGTTGTGACACGATATAGGTGATCGTGGATCGACTAACTAAATCCACTCACTTCTTGGCAATCAAGGAGACCGATAAAATGGATAAATTAACTTGAATTTATGTGAAGGAGATAGTCTCGAGACATGGTGTACCGGTCTCCATTATTTCTGACCGTGATGCTCGTTTTACATAGCACATCTGACAGTCGTTACAGAAATCTCTGGGTACGCGTCTAGATATGAGTAGCGCTTATCATCTGCAAACAGATGGGAAAAGCGAATGTACTATTCAGACATTGGAGGACATGCTACATGCTTGTGTGATTGATTTCGGGAATAACTGGAAATTCACCTACTATTGGTGGAATTTTCTTACAACAATAGTTATCACACCAGCATCAAGGCAGCACCATTTTGAGGTGTCGTATGGGTGAAGGTGTAGATCACTAATTTGTTGGGCGGAAATTGGTGATAGTTAGCTAACAGGCCCCGAGTTGGTGTACGAGACCACTGAGAAGATCGTACAGATAAGGAACCGTATGGCTGCAGCGCGAGACCGACAAAAGAGCTATGCAGACAAGCGACGGAAACCTTTGGAGTTTCACGTCGGTGACAAATTTTACTAAAAGTCTCACCATGGAAAGGTGTGATTTGATTCGGCAGAAGAGGCAAGCTTAATCCGAGATACGTTGGACCATTTGAGATTCTGGAAAGAATAGGTCCAGTGGCGTATCGATTAGACCTACCTGACTCACTGAGTTGAATTCATAATGTATTTCATGTCTCAAATTAGAAAAAGTGTTTATCGGACAAGACAATGGTTGTACCACTGGAGGAAGTGCAAGTAGATGAACAACTACGATTCATTAAAGAACCAGCTGAGGTGATGGAACGATAGGTCAAAACTCTTAAGCAAAGCAAGATACCCATAGTCAAAGTTCGTAGGAACTCAAAACATGGACCGGAGTTCACGTGGGAATGTGAGGATCAGTTGAAGCTCAAGTATCCTCGTTTGTTCGAAACGACGACGACAGCCGACGAAGGTACTGGATAAATTTCGGGACGAAATTTCTTTCAACATGGGGATGATGTGACAACACACCCGAAACTCACTCGATTTCTTTGTGCCAATACAGTAGACCAGTGATGTAACACAACCATGTAACGCAATTTTCGGGACGAAAATTCTTTCAACATGGGGATAATGTGACATCCGGTAATTTTCCGTTACCAAACTCCGTTAGTTCCGTTAGGTCTTGCATACACGTGTCGTGAGCACACACTAGTTGTCATTGAATGTTGGTGACTTAATAATAATTAACAATGATTATCTGATAATAACTTGATAAAAATATTGATTAATAATTCGTGGTTATGTGCTTCATGAATTTTAAGTATTATTTGTGAATGTTACCTTGTAACGTGCCAACGTGGTATATTTATTTCATGTGTTGTGTGATTAGTGGAAAATATATATGATTAATATTGTTGGTTAAAAATACTTGTATTTTGTAGTTAAAGTTGTTAAAAATGCTAAAAAGATTAACTTTTACAAAAGATGATTAAGAAGGGTTTATTTTGTAATTACCATTTAACTTAATATTACCAAAATTAAGCAAACCCTAGCCCCCAACCCCGCCCCCCCCATTTGGCTGAACCTCCCTCTCCCTCTCCCCATGCGATTTTCGACCAAGAACAAGCATCAAGCATCGATTTTAGTGTGTTCCAAGTGATTACAACATGTAGCAAGCATCAATTCTTGATCATTACACGATTAAAGGTTAGATTTTATTGGTTTTTCATGGATTTTTGATTATGGCCGAACCCTAGTTCGAATTTGGTGATGAATGTCGAATTTTGTGTTGTTTGATGATTTTATGATCTTAGTTAGATTGTATTGATGTTAGTTTACGTGGATTATGCAAGTAATTTGTGGTTTTGATGCGTTGATCATACCTTACTAATAATAGTAACTTTTGTGCATGAACTTGATGAATTGATGATGGATTGATGATGTTATGATAATAATAATGTTGTATGAATGTTGGATTATGATAATTATGAAAGAAATCCATGAATTGATCATGTAGTTCATACCTTGCTATAAGTAAAAACTTTTGGATATGAGATTTGTGAATTATGATGATTTGATGATGTTGCTCATGTCTAGATGATAGTTATGGACTTGATTAGGCATGATGTTGATGAACTCATGAGAATTGGTTGTTAGGTTGATTTTGGGTGTTACTTTCCCAAAAGGGAAACTTTATTTATGTAGAACATTGGATATGGTGAAGTGAGCAAGTTTATGATATTAGGATCATGTTAGAATATTTTTGGATGATGTCTAAGATATTGGATTGTGGGGATTAGGTCATATGATTAGTTGGTGCAACTATGGGAACATATGAGCTTTCTTGGAAAATATGCAAGTATACATGTTACGTGCTATGATGAATTGTCATTATCGATTATTATAAGGCTAATGTTTTGCTTGTATGAATTACATGTGGAATATTGATGATGGGTATCATACACGCGTGCGAATCTGAGGCCCTTACTTAGTAGGATTGGCAGTGTTTAGGGTGTGTAGCCGTGAGTGGCTTCACATGGCACGTTGTGAGTGACTAAACCCAATGTGTATTGCATAGGAATCTAATTTAGAATCTGTGTTGTATGATAAATTGGATTACGTGCATTGTATGATAACCTAGATTAGCATGAAAAGCATGATAAGCCTTACGTGTTACAATGTGGCTTTTGAGTATAACTCGCATAGTGGTTGGAATGGTCTGTTGAAATATTGGTTGTTTTGTTTGATCAAACAAGAACTTAATTTGACATGTCACCAACGTGTCAAACGGGTCAACTGGGTCTAATGTGTCTGTTTTCTGTAAGGCCCCGTTCCCGGAAACCTCACAGTTGGTCAGTCATAGCATTAATTATATAAAAACATATACATATCGTAAAACATCGCAGCGGATTTAAAATTTTCAAAAGCCATTCATTGCATTAATATTTAATGTTGCCAAATAATACAACAATGTATAATAGGAGTTACCAAAGAAACGTTTAGTTGCATTAAAAAACAACATAATTAACATGCACGAATGGATGCCAGTCTTGCCCGCCAAGTAACTTTTCCCGTGTGCCATCCTCAGCAACTGTTACCTACCAATTGAAAATGCATAAAAGTCAGTGTTACTGAGTGAGTTCTAGTTTTAAAAGCATTAATCTACCTTTTTATAATAAAATATCCTTTTTCTTAAAATACGTCCTTTACTTTCGTTCATGAGCATTCATCGTACATACATCAAGGTATAACCTTATTATCTTCCATTATTGCACGTATTCATTCGTTTCGTACTTTTTCATTATCTTTCACTTCTATCCAGATCTTGTCATAAGCTATGCCCCATCATTGTGCACGACGCAACCACCTTTTGGGGTCAAGCGACAAGCATCCCGTTTTCGCACGTCTCTATCAATCACAAAGACTGACCCTCCTGTGTGTGAACCCTCATGGGTTAAATCACACGTTATATAACACACAGTTGAGATAACAACTCTCAATGAGTTGTGAACCTCTCTAAAAATTTTGCTTGCAAAACTTTTCATTCATTCGTTATGTTCCACTTTTCATTATCATTATCTTTCACATCATTTTTGATAATACTTTACGGATACGAGTATAATCACACCATGTAAAGTCACATAATAATACGTAATATGGAACATAAGAACAGGCCATAATCATGCATACCATAAACACATATAACCATCAAAACATCCTAGAGCTTAAACCTTAAAATTTCTATTTCTGAAAATCTCAAAAATTTTTCTAAGTCTTTCAGGTGAATGAGCACTATGTAGGTTCCCGAGTACTATGCAGGCGCATGAGTACTTGGGCGCATGGGAATGTTAGGCGCCTGAACTAACACTTAGGCGTATGAGCAATTTTCTTGGCGCATGGATACTATTTGGGCGCATGAGGTACACTTAGGCATTTGGGCAGTGGGCGCATGGACACTATTGGGGCGCATGGGGTGGAACTTAGTCTTTTTGGCAAAGTATCAGGCGCATGAGCCTACCACTTAGGCACATGGGCAAAAATTCAGGCGCATGAGCATACTTAGTTCAAAACTTACATTGTCCAGACCCAAATCATTATTCTAAATGGTTCTCGACCAATAACTAACTTACAAGGCACCTAAAATAAGCATAAAACCATACAACACAACCAACCATACACAAACATACATACGGTTAGCATACATATAACTTTTAAAACATTTTATATGCATTTTCACCCCCAAAATACGTTTAAAACAAGAAAACAGGAGATCTAGAACTAACCTAATGCAGCCTTCAAGTAAAACTCCACCGAACTTGAGGGCACAACGAGTCCAAACACCTAAAAACACAACAAAACACACAACCAAGCACAAAGAACACATAAAAATCGGTTTTAAGGTTGAAAACCTAACAAAACCGAACCAAAAACACAAAGAACACCTACCTATGAATTTTGAGCTTCTTCTTCTTGAATAACCAAGAGAAACTCTTTCTTCTTTCTTTTTTCTTGTTCCAGTCGAAAAAACAGAAAGTGTAAAAGGCAGTGGCATGGGCGGTCATGCCTTTTAATCATTAAAATAATAAGGTTTTGTACTTTTTACACTTTGGCTCCCTCTACTAGTGCTTCTTTTCCTTTCTCTTCTTAATACTTTGCTTTTCCATTGTTTTTGACAAAATTTCGGGTGCTACATCTTCCAAAACCTTGAGTCAATGTGTTTATTGAGCACTTAGGGTTGTTAAAGATTCTGTGTACACGTACTTATGTACTTGCGTGTTCTAGGTAACCTCTGAAGGTTGTCCTTCCGCTCACTGTTAGCTTTTTTTATCATTCGTTTGCGCACCAGGTGAGTTCATGCCCCACTTTCTTATACACTCTCTTTTGGGGGAGATAGCATACTAGTTTACAAACGCTTTATTATAGTAAGTTGTGTATAGTGTAACATAGTGGGTTATACCATAGAAGTCCTCACACTTTTGGATCGTTAATATTGGAAATTAGCGGGAAATCTTGTGTAGTACTACTGGGTCTGACAAGCCCCACCTGTGCGACTCGAGGTCAAATGGGTGCAATATTGTCCTAAACTACTAATAGCGTCATGACCTGGTATATCGTGACTGGAGGCAAACAACGAACACAGTTAGCTTCGATCGTGAAATCACTATGGTTACTACTTATGAATATAGACTAACTATCTATTTCAATGTACTTCTTATGTTTTACAACTATACTGTTTATGATTAAATCAAACTCTTGAACTCACCAACTGTCGTGTTGACACATTTAGTATGCTTTTCTCAGGTCACCATTAGCAGCTGCCCATAGGAGCACGCACGTGTCAAGCATGCTTTGTTCAAACATTGTTCACTTTTAATTTATCATTTACTTACGTATTTTGGTTTGGGCGTGTGTATTGTACAGTTTACTTTTTGCCTTGTGTTTGGGTTATTTACAAAACGCTTCCTCAAATATTTTAAAGTTTTAAACTCTGATTTGTTGAAATGTTGCATATAGAGTCGTTCTGAGTAATTAATGACTGAGATCCTAGCTTGTATACACGCCTAGCGGTAAAACCCCTCGCATGGAATTTGAGGGTGTGACACTATCAGCCAAAACAGAAAAATATTTACTTTTGATATACCATTAAAGTCACTACAAATTTACTATACTACGAGTGGTATGATCAATACACCCATACCATAGAAAAATGCAAATATTTTCAAAATACTGTTATATGAACAATCATAGCACAGAATCATGCTATTTTCAAAACTATTGTTCCATTTGTGAAAGAATCAATCACAGTACTGTCAACTGCTTTTTCAACAAGAAAAACAAGAAGCAAAACAAACAACTTCAGGTTGAGAAATCAACTGAGACACAGATAGTTGTTCCTAACAAAAACAAGGGAGGAGTACCACAACAAACTCCACATCCAAAAGTTGTTTTAAACAATGATAAAACTATTTATGACAACTTTAAACAACCAAACATGATGCATAAGTCTCAAAACAGACATTAGTCATATATTAGCACTCAAATAAGAAGAGTTCAAATAACTTCTCCAGACAGAGCTAAAACATACAAAGGAAATCTAGTGTACCTAGAATACCTAAGCCAGCAGACAATGCTACATTAGAAGAAATTTGTGTTATTGGAAAAGACAAAAAACCCAAGACCATCTTGGCTTGTGTTGCACCCTCTAACTAATTTCTTTGTCTGTGCAAGGACATCAAAGAAGGCTTGACAACATCTGCTATGCCGATAGGGGATGATCCTGAAATATGACTGCCAATTGTTCTCTCTTTCGATATTTTAAAGCAAACATAAAGGAAATGTAGCCTTTGGAGGTGACAAAACAGGTGGTAAGATAACCGGTGCAGGAATAGTATCTAATGGATTGATCAGTTTTGAAAATGTCAACTACTTCTCCAACCTCCAGTTTAATCTTCTCAGCATATCCCAAATCTATGATAACGGATATGCCACCTTATTTGACTCCAACAATTGCTACATCCTCAAGACGTGTTTTCAAATACCCGAAGACTGTATCCTTTGAAAACATCCCATAATAACAACACATACATTATTGATATGAACAATGTTTTAACATCAACCCCTAAAACATGTTTACTATGAAAAGCACTAGAAAATGTTTCCCAATTGTGGCATAGACGTTTGGGACACTCAAATTTTAATAGAATGACACAATTGTTAAAAGGTGACATAGTAATAGGTTTACCATAAAAAGAATTCTTCTGTACAGACCACTGCACTACATGTTTGAAAGGCAAACAACACAAAGTGTCTCATAAGTCAAAATTGGTAAACCCTACCAACAAACCACTCAAATTGCTTCACATGGACCTTTTTGGCCCTACAAACATCTTAACCATAGGAAAGAAGCAATATTGTCTTGTAATAATAGATGATTACACCAAATTGACCTAGGTTTTCTTTCTATTACATAATTCAAAAACATCAAAAATCATCAAATCATTTATCAATAAAATTGAAAATCAATTGGACCTTAGAGTAAAATCTTTAAGAAGTGATAATGGTATCGAATTTAAGAATGACACTATTTCTTCTTTTTGTGCAGAGAAAGAAATAAGTCATCAATTCAGTGTAGCAAGGACTCTTCAGGATAATGGAGTTGCTGAAAGGAGAAACAAAACATTGATAGAAGCTATTAGATATATGCTAGCTGACTCTCTATTGCCCATCTCATTTTGGGCTGAAGGAATCAACACAACTTGCTACATTCAAAATAGAACATTAATAATTAAAGAACAATCCAAAACTCCATATGAATTAATGTTTAAAAGAGAACCTTTCATTGGATTTCTTAAAGCCTTTGAATGTTCTGTATCAATATTAAACACTAGAGAACAATTATTTAAGTTTGCTCCAAAAGCAGACGATGGATTTTTTGTTGGATACTCCGGAAGCTCAAAAGCTTATAGAGTACAATCCGCGACTGAACATAGTGGATGAAACAACATATGTTGTTTTTAATGAACATTCTTTCACTAAGAAAGTCATTGGATCAGACTAGTTGTTTGATATTGACTCACTAACAAAATCATTTGACATATCTTACTTTGATTTTTCAGGTACCAAGGGTGCCATTGAATATCCAATGGTTCCTCCACCAACCATTGATGTTCCTTTAACGGTGGATCCTCCAAGGAGAACAAATATTACTCCTTCTAGTATCATAGTTACAACTCCTCCAGATCAAACAACCACATTAAGAAGATCATCACCAAACACACCATCTTTATCAACTCCAGTGAACACTCAACAACAAGCTTCAGTTCACCAACAACAAAGCAAACAAACTAGGTCACATCATCCAGACACAGTTGAAGAAGATGATGACTATTATTCATTACCTAATACACATCATGATGATGAAATCTTAGATTTCTTTCATGATTCACCACAAACATTCAATGAACCTAAACAGCCAGATAATCCAACAACATCAAATACCCTTGCCCACCCATCAACATCTGATCAAACAATCACTAATCTTGATTCAACTATCCCTATTGATTAGATTGAAACCACCAGAGTTCATAGATATCATCCTTTAGAGAATATCATAGGTGATCTTAATGATAGATTGACACGTAGTCAATCTGATAAAGCAAACATTTGCTTGTTCTCTTGCTTTCTATCTCTAACTGTACCCAAAAACATCACAGAAGCCCTTAAATACAATAGTTGGATAGAAGTAATGCATGAAGATTTACAGCAATTTAGGAAGCAAGAGGTATGGCAGTAAGTTGACTTCCCAGAAAGTCACTATGCCATTAGCACAAGATGGCTGGTCAGGAACAAAGCAGATGATAGAGGGATTGTAACTAGAAACAACGCAAGGCTCATTGCCCCAAGTATATACTCAAGAGGAAGGCATTGATTATATTGATGTCTTTGCTCCAGTAGCTAGACTAGAAGCCATTCGAGTGTTCCTTGCATATGCCTCATCTAAGAACTTCACTGTCTTCCTAATGGATGTGAAATGTGCATTCCCCTATGGAAAGATAGATGAAGAGCTATATATTGCTCAATCACCGGGGTTTGAAGACCTAGAATTCCCTCAGAAAGTCTACAAGTTAAATAAAGCTCTGTACGGTCTTCATCAAGCACCTAGGAAGTGGTATGAAACTTTATATAAGTTTCTACTACAGATTGGGTATACCAGAGGGAAGATTGATCAGACATTGTTCTTAAAGAGAAAAGAACAAGACTTGTTAGTTGTACAAGTCCATATGGATGACATCATTTTTTGCTGCACAAACATACAACTTTAAAGAGAGTTTGAGACTCTTATGCAATCAAAATTCCAAATGGGGTCAATGGGAGAACTTACCTTCTTCCTTGGTCTTCAAGTTCAACAATTTTCTATAGGAATTTTTATCAATCAAAGCAAGTATGTGCATTAGATATTGAAAAAATACAACATGTCTGATTGCAAATACAGCAAAACACCATTTGCAACTAGATTAAAGTTTAGCCCCAATCCAGAAGGAACATCGGTTGATCAGAAGTTTTACAGATCCATGATAGGCTCTCTGATTTACCTAACTACAAGCAGACCAGGCATCATGTATGCAGTTTGCATGTGTACCGGTTACCAAGCAGATCCAAAATAGTCACACATAAATGTTGTAAAGAGAATTTTTTGATACTTAAAAGACAAACCATCACTTGGCCTATGGTATCCCAAAGATGGAGATTTCTTTTTATTTACATACACTGACAGTGATTATGGTGGATGCAACAACAACAGAAAATCCACTACAGGAGGATGTTAGTTTCTTGGATCAAGATTGATCTCCTGGATGTGCAAGAAACAAACAAATGTGTCTGTATCAAAAGCTGAAGCATAATACATAGCTGCTTCTGCATGCTGTTCCCAAGTGCTTTGGATTTAAAACCAAATGCTTGATTATGGATTTAATTGTCTTAAAACACCCATACACATTGATAATTTTGCTACCATGTTTATCACTGACAATCCTGTTCAACATTCAAAACCAAAGCATATAGATAGCAGATATAACTTTCTAAGAGATTGCTCAGAAAGGGTCTGATAAAGTTGATCAAGGTCCACATCGGCAATAAATTGGCCGACCTGTTTACAAAACCATTTGATTTAACAAGATTTGAATTTCTAGTTCAGTCACTTGGTATGATCAAGTATGAACCAAACAAGTAATGTTTTCATAACAATAATTTCAAACAAGCTTGACTTTGTCAAAGTCCAAGTTTAACATTACACATACATCTTTTCAAAATCAAGATATCAAACAAACAGTCATGTTTTCCAATTAACAAAAAAAAATTAAATCACATATAAACACTCATGAGAGATGATAGTACACTGGATTACTTCTTCACTTGAGTTATTTTCCACTAATAAAGAATGACCATACTTTGTTTGATATGTGGATAGGCTCAGTATGGGACACCTAACATCACATATAATAGTGAAGAACTAATTCTCATGATTGTGTGGTAATCAACACATCTTGGTTTATGGTGAGTATTGGTCTATCAAATATAGCTTGCTTGCAAAGTAACTCATATACAGTAAGTGAAACAGTTTATAAATTTCTCAATCATACAAGTGTCTCCTTTGTTATTATTTTCATAGACCTAGAGTACACTAAGGCATTCTTTGTTGTGCTGAACACTGACTTGAATGACTTACATCATGATGCAAAAGGATTCCCAATGAGGAACACGTCCATCTTGGATAAACAATCAATAAAGTCTTACAGACTACATTCCTTATGAATGACTCAAAAGAATCCCAAAGTGGATCACATTCCAAAGTGAAGTGAAGAGGAATCCCAATATGGATCAAAAAATATGGATCAAATTAAGCATTTATACACCTAAGTTGCTAGGTCATAAGTATTGAAAGTGCTTTCTCGCATATCTTGAGGAGGATTGATCTTAACATACAATCAAATATGGGGTACATATTGATAATTCAAATATACCAAAAACATGATAATCACTCACTGTTTCAATCAATCATTAATACCATGCATGAGTTTAAGTGGATCACAATATCTGCAATCAACATTGTATTTGTCTGTCTATTCTCAAAATCATCAAATCAACTCAATGAGGATTTAAGACTAGTATGATTTCATGTTATGTGCAAATGATTCATGTCCACGCATGAAAATCATCCATTTTTTATTTAGATAAAATGCTATCTTTCTAAATGTTTATCATGCAAACAATCAAATTGGACTTTGATATTTTCCATTAAAACAATTTCAAATTTTTGTGATTTTATAAAAAGTTTTTATAAATATGAAAAAATTTAGGGAAGAAAAATGAACATATAAATATCAAAGGTAGAAGAATATGTGTATAATCATAGAATTTAAAATTTAAAATTTGAAATTTTAAAATTTTGAGTTTTAACTAAAGGCAAGTCAAGCCAGCACTTAAACACAGTAGTTTGACACATAAACATGCACACTATTGCTTGTGAGTGATATTTCATCATCCATATATTAATCACATTAAAATTATAAAATTTTAATAAATATTCAAATTTTGAAGCATTTCAAAATTATTTCAAGTAAAAACAAGAAAAAATTCAAGTCTCTACAACGTATGTATTGATTTACATAACTGATGAGAAATTTTTTTCAAAACACTCAAAAAGTTTTAAAAATTTGACAACTGTGGACACAGCAGACATAAAAACATACATCCGTTGTAGCTACTGTTAATCAATAATCATGTCTCAAGCAGAAGAAACCAGCATAGGGGAATCTGAACAAGCAATTATTATCCATGAGGAGACTTATTCAATGGATCAACTATTTACAGAAGTTAATCCAGCAATTATTATCCATGAGGAGACTTATTCAATGGATCAACTGTTTGGAGAAGTTAATCT
The DNA here is from genome assembly GCA_025506505.1 of Flaveria sonorensis. NCBI lineage: Eukaryota > Viridiplantae > Streptophyta > Magnoliopsida > Asterales > Asteraceae > Flaveria > Flaveria sonorensis. The sequence goes on along the minus strand of CM046439.1, from coordinate 29,864,418 downwards.
ATTTAAATACATTCACTACTTACCCATTCTTAGACAGCATTTTCACACTCCTAACACTAAAACAACAGAATCAAGCATCATACCTGTCAACCATCTGTTAGAGAAACAAAAGGAATTAATCAGATAGTTTGCAAAATCAATGAAGGTGCAAAGTGAAACATCAAAAGATCAAGGTTCATCATCACAACTTCAACTGAAAACTTACGAGAGGAAGAGAAATAGACTGTATTTAGCTTCATTGAAGAAAGGAAAACACAAGGTTCAAGAACTGGATAAACCTGAGCCTCCACCACTCAAGCTTCTCAAGGTTAAAGCTGAACCAATTGATGAAGATAAACCAAAGCACAAAACATCTGAGGCTACAGTGTTAGAAGAAGGTGAAATAGACCAAACCATGACCAGCAACCAGATCCTATCATTATTCTTAGTGATTCTGAAGAAGAAGATGAAGAACAGGATGAAGATGAGATGCAAAACATTCAAGACCTATTCCCAGATGATCCTGAAACACTCATAGGAATTGAGTTAGCATCAAGAGGTTTTCCTTACGATACATCATGCAACTTAACCTCTCTGAGGTTAAAGACTTCCAGGAAGTAATGAAAAATGATCCTGAGCAAACATACAAGAGATATAAGGAAATTAAGACCAACAAGAATTTCAAAAGAATTAGCCAAAAGATCCACGGGTTGATATAATGACCTACTCCTTGGTTGAAAGCTGGTTGAGTCACACAGGATGCCATACAGGTCATTTACAGGCAGATCACTATCCAGATGAAAGATCTTGTTAGAGAAATCTACAAGAATATGCTAACAAGTGCATTCAAGCCACAGGTTACTAGACCACATCCAACAACATCATTATCGACATATCATCAAGCTCCACCTGAGCTTCATCCCATAGAAGAACCAAGACAGTTAATGCCTCATAGGCTATTGCATGTAGGTAATGAGGTGAGGGAGATGACAAATGAAAACACCAATTTTGTAAAGCCGTATGACAAGATAACACTGACAGCATCTGCTGATGAAAGAAAGATTATAGCACGGAAACATGATGAAATCTGGGATGCAGTGTGGATAAAGAGAGTATTTCACCTTGTCCAGTACTTATCATACATATCCCAACTGGGATCACTGAGCTATGAAGACAAATTAGATCTGATGCAATTGAGAATGTTCAATCACACCAATAATCCCAGGGGAGCTGATTTTTATCACATCATGAGATCTTAGATGAACAAACAACATCATGAGATGAGACAGAAGGCAGATAGAGAAGATAAACTTTACTTGGCTAAATTGAGAAGAGAACAATAGTTGGCAAGAAAGCAGATGAAACAAAATAAAGGATAGACATCACATGTTGATATTGAATTATTGGATAGATACCCGGTTATCCAATGAGACCATCAAATTTGAAGTTAATCATGAAGAAGATTGATTGTAATCAATACAACCATCCAATCAAAAGATGGTACTATGATGAAACCTACTTTGAAGTGGTATTGGAGAGAAAACTTGAAGGCAAAGAAGCAGCTGACGTAAGACTTTTTGATCCAGTGAAGATAAAGCTACTACATCCCTCCTATGTTTCATTTCTAAAGACCAAGTCATTTCCTGCTATAGAAGATGTCTTATGCAAGGGTGACTGCAGATACTTCATACATATGCTGAAAATACTGGGCACAGTGTATGTGAATGCTACTCTAAAGCAAGGACTAGAAACAAACCAGCAATCACTGACATATATAGAAGGATCTACAGGCCAAAGGATCTCAGAGAACAACAACCTTGAAGTTCTTAAGGGTGATCATGTTGTAACCACTCTGGTTAGCAACATTGATATGTAAAGCTTGGAACAATCAACCCTAGAACAGATGGTTCACCTCTCCATCCAATGCAAGTATGATGATCAGAACACTACGGTGCAGTATTTTGCTGAACACATTGTCAACTGCCGAAATGCAATGAAGATCACTCCTCTAACTAACCAAGTCAAGGAAGCTGAAAAAGATCAGATTACTGAGAAGGATGTTGAAGAGTCATTGAAGGCCACATCAAAAGTTCAAAAGAGTGTTGATGAAGCTGGTCCATTACACACTTAGAGGTTTCTAACAATCAAATAGACAAAAACATCAAACATAGCAAACAATCATAACATCCAATCAATCACAATAGACATAGCAAACAAATCATAACATACAATCTTTCACAACAGACATAGCAAACAAATCATATCATCAATCATTCATGTATATCATACATATCATAAACATAACAACAATCATGCAAGTAAGAAGTCATACAAGCAAACATACACGAAAAAATACATACAAGTTAATTTGTTTAGACATATGTAATTAGTAATCAATCAATCATACAATGTAACACTCAATCATGCAATCATACATGTATTCATACAATCATACATGTAATCAATAAATCATACATCTAATAATTCAATCTTACAATCATACAATCATACATGTAATCATGCAATCATACATATAATCAATCAATCATACATGTAATCAATTAATCATACAATGTAACATTCAATCATGTAATCATGCATTATAAGTCAATCATGCAATCATTCATATCACACATAATCAACACATTAACTCTAACAAACAAAATAATAACAAGCAAACATTAAAGGATGGCAACATCATCCTTAGAGGGAGTATTGTTAGACACAACAAGTGCATAAAAAGGATAATGCTTGCCATAATCAAACATAATGTGTTTTAACATTCAAACAATCATTAACTGACACATTAGCATCATTAACATTCATAACATACACTAATTATTGCTTAAATTTCTTTTTCATGTTTGTAGGTAAGAAGAAATTTTGCTAGGTTTCCACAGTGGATGAAGAACTATACACAACCGATGAACAAGTGTAAGCAGTAGATGAAGAACAAGGTTCAAGTGTCTACAACGGATGACCATCACACACACAGTGGATCACCAAGTCCACAACTGATGAGTAGTCCACAAAGAATATCCATCCATAGCGGATGACCACTCCATAGCGGACATGATTAAGAAAACACACAAGTGTTCACAGCGGACAGCATCCAAGACACAACAGACATCTTATTCAATATCCACAGTGGACAACTTATCATTCACAGCGTACAGTCAATCATCCACAGCAGATGACTTATAGACTTAGGATTATATGTAATTTTGTTTTACATAAGAGTATTTTTGTAAGTGTACATAGATAACTGTATAGGTTATAAATAGCGGTATACCCTAATCCTTTGTAAGCTTTTGAACAATCAATCAAACAAGCATTTTCTATTCGTCTGAGGATTCAATCACTAGCAAACACACATTCATACACACACATAGATTTCATATCATTAATCATGGGTTTCTGCAATATGATTATTAAGTTTTGATTCTATAACAACTTTTTGTTATTATTTGAGAGATTGCAATCGATCCTTGGGGGAATTCATTGTTTTATTCTAAGCGTTCTAAGTTCAAAACCAGAATTCCATCAGAATAGCAAGAGAATATTTGGCCCAATGAAGACAAATTCTCTTAAAACCTTTATGCTAAGAATCATCAATGACTTGAAAGATAAGATGAAAGCTGTTAAAGAAGACATTATACCTAGACAACCAAGACAAGGAAAATTATCACAACAAGTTCTTGTTTGGAATGAAGATCATGACTCTTTGGCACCTCTATTGAGCAATCATTTAGAGTGGTTCAGACAACCATCCCAATTACAAGTACAATAGGGATTAACCACTTCTTAGATGCTCTAAGGTGTTTCAGCTCTAAAAGGCACAGTTGATATAAAGATAATTGCCTAGAAGTATGTTTCTGATTGGAACATGTGCATGGTCAAGATAATCTTAGGTTTAGTTCAATTCTTTAAAGAACATATAGAACTTGTAAATTCCCTGAAGTTTCATGACTCGAAAGAGCTTGCTGATTTGGAACTTATCAATCATGCTGCAATGTTAAAGGGATATCAATTTAAGGACATTTTGAATATGTTCAAAAAAACTAACTACTTCAATGCCCTTAAGGAGATATGTATAAGAAAAGATCTACAGAAACCCCTTTAAGTAGCAAAGGATAAAAAAGATAGTAGAAGAGTTGGTAGTCCCAAAATAAAGCATAAAGCCAACAGACGAATTGAAGAGAAATAGAGTTGTTGGTACACATCAAACAATGCCAATCTTAAATATCAAGTATGATGAAAAGACATATGAGTTGGATATTATGAGAAGTTGGGAAGGAAAGTTGGTCCTGCGATAAGATTATTCAGTGCCTATGAAATGCAGCTGCTAGATGAATCATATATTCACTATATGTTCACTAGGCATTTTGAGAGCCCATCCAACAAACTTGGAGAGTATGATCTGATGTTTTTCTTGAAATGCATAAGGATCCTAAAGATTGCTTATGACCGGATCCTCAGGAAAAAGGAAGCTAAGAGAAGAAGAAAAGTGCCTCCTAACTTTGCTAATATAGTAAAGTTAGAGATCAATACTACAGGAGAGCTTGTAATTCATAAAGACGGTTTGTCAACCATAGTTATCTTTGATCCTCAGTCATTGAAGCAAGTGGCAATTAATGCTCTTGAGAAAATAAGAGAAATGACCATTCATGTTCTTGATAGAAGTAGGATAAGAGAGGCCAGAGAAATCCATGTTATGAGCAACTTCATTTTGGATGCTACTAATTCTAAGTATCCTATCTTTCACCCTGAAACAGATTCCCCCATTGTACTAGTTCCACCAATCATAACAATAGCACCTACAACATCAACAACAACACCATCAACAGCACAAGCACCAATAATAACAACTACGTCAACTTCAACTTCCATAATAGTCCAAGCATGCACTTCATAACAACAACAAGTAACAGCTGAAGATCCACCAAAATCTTCACATTTCCATCACCCAAACACACTTGAAGTACTTAGGCAGCATATTCCTTAGAGGGAGTATTGACGGATATAGAAAGGATCATGAAAACTAGTTCAAGTATTGATGGATTATGTTCTGGTCGGAAAGACATACAAGTGTGGAACTTTATGATTGAAGTGTGAAGAAATGGACTAAGTATAGTTCAGCCGCATTAGTCTTTGCAGGTGAACAAAGACAAATGCGGACGTGCATTTGTGTACCCACAAAGAACTAATGCGGGTAAACTAAAACAAATACTTATGCCAAACATAAAAATTCAGATGTACAAGATACAAATGCAAGTGAAGAACTTTATTTTGCGGATGCTGTTAGCATTTACTTTGTACATGGTAATTTGGATTCTATGTTAGGGTAGTTAAGTTAATGTAAAGGTCATAGTGTCTGACCTAAAAATCGATAAAGTTTCTACCCTTGTTGTAACTCTAAGTACAATAGCAAAGTTGAAAACTCCTATACGTAACACACAAACGTTTCGAAATCCCTGATTATATAAAAACCCATATTGTATCATTGAAAGTGGAATATCAATATACATTACAACATTAAGTTTTTAATGTACCCAGGATTTATTCAACTTATCTTAAATAAGGAATTGAGTAATAAACATAAAACTGAATGAGTGATATATGCCTTAGGAACTTTAAATAACGTAATTTTATCAAAGTTCAAGGCAACTCCTAAATCATTTTCAGGGAAGGTGACCCCCTTGTTTGCTCATATGTTTGAGGTCATTGACACTCAGGGTGGGAGTGTGGATACACCCTCCCCTGCTGATCCTACACCCTCCACATCAAATCCAAAAATGCCAAAAAAGCGAACCCCTGCATCATCTACTGTGAAGGTTCAGGCTTCCATATCTCCTCCACCAAAGAAAGCAATGCTTGAAACTCGGGTCCCAGCCAAGACAAAGGTGTTAGCCACATCTAAAAAAAGTTCCAAGAAGAAGGTTTCTCTTCCTTCTTCTCACCATATCCACACCAAACCCACTAGCTCTCAACTAAAGCCCAACTCTCAATTGAAAAACCAAAAAATGATACACATATAATTGAGAAGACGTCTAAGGAAGAAGTCTCATTAAGATTTGGTTCACATCTTGGGCCAATAGACTTAACTCCATAATCTCCCATTCACATGTCTCATACTTATGACGAGGACATCCAAACTAGCATTCAGCATGACCCACTTTCTTCTCCTTCCCGTACCTTATAGATAGTAGAGACTGATCTGTATGTTGAGACATCTGACCCACATCCTTTACATGAAGAGATTGACCTTAGGAGAGTAAGGGTCAATATAGAAGAGGATGACTCTACTGTTAATCCATCAATTGATAAGACAGATAGATATAACATAACTAGGACCTCAACCATGATAACTCACCTTAAGAATATCTCTTCGGAGTCATTCCTTCAGGAGAGGAATCCAGGAAACTAAGAAACCGTATCTGGTGGTGAAGGTGCAGAGGCTCGGCCTATAACCACATCAAGTCCCAAGGATTTAACATTTGTGAATAAGGGAAATCTAAGATAAATTTAGGATTTGAAGGCATATAACCTAGATCTTGCCTAAACATTATCTGATTTACAAGTAGAAAATGCAAGGCTTCAAGATTATGATGAATGAGGCATAGTTCTCGAATTTGAGAAACGGCTACTGAAAGCTTCAGCATATAGAGTACTTGAGGTGGAAGCTCAACTAAGGGCTCTCAGGACCAGACTGCAAGAGTCGCTCACTTAAAATCTCAATTAAATACTTTTCAATAGTCCACAGCTAGGGCAATGGACCTTAAACTTAAGTTTGGATCCCTTCAAGAGACCATTGAGCTTTAGCAATCTATCATTCTTAGCCTCCAAGTTTCTTCAACACCACAAGAACCTTGGATGTGCCTTCTTTAACTATTTAGTGTCATTTGGAATCTTAGATGATGGCACCAAGAAGGGGTAAGATGATCTCAAAGAAGCTGAAGACATTCTTCTGGGTTTGGCTGATCAAGTTTTAAATCTCTCACAGCCAATTTCATTTCTTCAAGATAGAATGAAGATTATGAACCTCTATCTCTAGTTAAAGCCAAGTTGAATGATCTAGTAGATAGATATATTAATGAAAGCTCAGAGGAGAAGGAACTGAAAGCCAAATGAGCAATGAATAGAATGAACCAAAAGGTTTAGCTTAGGAAGAAATGGATGGCTGAAATGAAAAGATCTGGTACTCCTTCTTTATCTCTAAAAGAAAAAGAACTGATGAAAGACCATCAAAGAAAGAACTAGTGTTAAGACTTGAACCCATTCCTAAGTTATCTATTTAAGAAGAAGCTCCACTATTGAGAGTGCTATCAGAAGCTGCACAAGAACTAAAGAAATCAGCTACTGATGCAACTGTTGAAATAGCCAAAGAAGAGGCTTCTTTAGAAGATGACTCGACAGGCAAAATGATAGTCTACATAAGAACATCCCAGACCATGGAAGATGATATGGAAAGACATGGGGTGACTCTTAAAGAAGAAACAAGTCAACTTAATAAAATCCACAAGGACACACCAGAGTTTGAACTCAAGAAAGTAGCTGAGGTGATATTTGGTCAATCAGATGCTAAAATTGAAACCCCTATTAGCTCTGAGGTAAACATGGAAATAGAAGGCCCAGAAGTCACCAAGGATGCCAAGTGACTTCAGACAATTGTCAATGCCCCAAATCAGTTGGTGAGGTATTAGGTGTACCTGTTATACCTTTAGTAGTCAGAACTATTTAATCTCTACCTCAAATAAAGGTAAGAGACCTATGACTAATGAAAAAGAAATTAAGAATGAGTCTTAGGGAAGAAAGATTAGATTCCTAATGAAAAAAAGGATGGAGCTATTCCCAAAGAAGGTTGATGATGAACTCTTAGAATTGCATGTTGGCATAGCTCAAGAATCTTCTATAAAAAGAATATCATTGTATTAATTCAAAGTTCAAAAGAGTCTAGAGCTGCAAGAAGAAGAATCAACCTTGTTGGAGAATATAGCAGATCAAAATCAACAGCTCCATCAAAACTAAAGGCCAAGGTTGTCAAGAAAGTGATATCAAAGTCATCTAGGCAAACTACCAAAAGCACTCCTCAAAGGATAACCACTCAGCAAACTTTTGTCTTGCCAACTTCGGAATCCATTCAAATGGACTCCTCTCAAAAAAAGAAGGAGAAAGATCAAGAAAGATGAATTCTGGCAGCTCAACTTGAGGTGAAAGGATTCAACTTTGATGAGGTCATGGAATGGACTATTGCTGAGATGAAATTAAAACTAATAGCTTAAACTCATGCTAAGATGGAGAAATCAACAGAGTTAGTTTAAAGAAAAAGGGTTGAATCAGAGAGTAAATAATAAGTGAAATCAAGAAAAGGGTTGCAGGTGGAGAGCTCCTAAAGTAGAAGAAGCTAGAGAGTAGTGGGAAAGACAACAAACAAGAACAAAGAAAACAGTTAAAAGGTCTTCCCATCTGCCGACTGAGCATCCAACACTCCTGATTCTAACTCAACTGCATCTAATGATGATCAGCCTATTTTATCAGTCCTTTCCAAAAAGAAGGTTGTGCTAATAAATAATAAAGGTAATGTTGATTGACCTAGAGGTGAAAGAGAAAATCTTGAAAGGAGCAAAGGTTTTGGGTGCTGGGTATGTAGCCCAAATGAAGAAATTTCCAGTCAAGTGAGCAAATAGGGAGATCATATACTATGATCACGCGAATGAGATAATTGATCTTCCCCTTGGCATCTAGAGCAAATTGATGAGTGCCTTAGCATCTTTGGATGTTGAAATGAAGAGTCTAATATGCTACTCCAAAAGGTGTTATCCTAGATCAAAGCAAAAGCCCTGACATTGTTAGCATATGATCCAATAATGGAGTAGGAATACAATGAAAACGACACATACTTCATCACCAGATCAGTAGCTGGAAGGGTGGCTTACTCAACAAATCAATTTTTCTACTTCAACAGATTTGAAATTTCTAACCTTACCATATTAAGGCTAAGGAAAATCAAAAATGATTCTATGGCAAAGGATGTAGAGAAGGTACTGATAAGGATTTACAGGTCACGTCTAAAAAAGAGAAAAGATAAAAGTGTTTGAAGCTGCTGAAGCCACCCCATCTATCAATCCTTCACCTAGTACTCAACCACAATCTTCTCCTACTACCACTTAAATTGCTCAAACTACCAAGCATGTATCTCTGTCAATCTAACAAGCTTCTCAAACAGCTGAATCTCCAACACAAACTTAGTCTGATCGATCGAAAGATGAAGTGGTCATCACTACAGCTGCCAGAAGAATAAGAAGAGATGTGACAATCCTAAATAATCTAATTAAGAATAACTCTTAGAAGTGACCAAGATGAACACTCAAAGGTGATGGCACAAACATCATCAACTGGGGATATGATTTGAAAGCTGAGAGGTACTTCATTGAAGAAAGTACAAGTCTAAGTCCTTTATTCTAACAAAGTTAGAAGTTCTAAACCTCAACTCTGAATACCTACATGAGATGTTCTTCTTAATCAATGAATATTAAGTTATGCTTGACAAGTACAAATCAATGGCATCTATTCTGAAGATAAAGAATAGGAACAGAGTTGAAGAAGAACCGATTAGAGATAAACAATTTTGTTAGCATCATCCTAGGGGGAACTTGTTAATCCGTGAAGGGAATAAAGCTACCAAAAACTCAAGGATTCAGCACTTGTTGTCAACTACCAAAATCTACCAAGTGCAAAATTATTCTCGATCAACATTCAACTTGATGAGCTACTTATTGACTGTTGTCCGTTGGAACTCGACTTGATGAGCTTCTGATCGACTGTTACACTAGATAAGACTATCTATACCAAATTACATTGATGGCTGTAATGTTTTGCATTTTAGAAACAATATTGTATTGAAGCTGTTGATCTCTGATGTGCCAATTTCCTGTCTATGATCTACATATGTTATCCTAACCTAGGAATAGATGTAAAGTGATTTATTCTTAATGTTTAGATTTCTTAGTATAAGTATCTCTCACGTGTGTAGTTTTAAGGTTAGCTTGTTTGCCTACTTGTTATCTACTGATACTTACTCATTGTAATAAAAAAGATTAATCAAGGGAATACTTTGAAAGAATATCTAGTGTCCTTACTTTTACTTAAAGTATCTTTGTTTGTTAGTAAGACAGTTGACTTAGATTAAACAATTATCATCTGCCGATCACTAGAAAAGCCTTGTTAGCTCATAACCTGATCCAACACTTAGTTTATAGGATCTAATTTTGAGGGAAACAAATAACAACAATAGGTGTTTGGACTAAGCTTGAGGGTCTGTACATGACAAGGTCACTGCCTAAAAGATTGTATCTCAAGAAGAGGTTGAATACATTCCAAATGGCACATGGTAGGATTCTAGATGATGATGTAGATAAGTTTATATCACATCCCTGCTAAAGCGAAAAAACCGAGGCGTGATGAAATTGAGTCATAACACAAGGATAAAGAGTATTAAAGGGAATTAATTATTAAAATTAAATAGTTGGTTACATCCACTCTTAATAACAAATAAAACAAACAAGTAAATAAGTCTTCATTTTATTCAAAGTCTAACTAGGTCCAACTAAGCTTATCCTTGAAACCTAGCGTGAGCTATTGAAGCGTCTAGAAGATTAATATTTTGTCTTTATGTGTTTTTTGTCAAAGTATAGGGACTTATTATGTAAATATATGTTCCTTTGTTTCTTGTTAGTATAAATAGGATGTTTTATGTATTTTGTAGGGAATTGATTCAAAAAAAGAGAGTCAGTCAGCGAGTCAGTTAACGAACTGTAACCCTTCACATTGTATCCTGTGCATTTGCTATCAATGAAATCTATGAATTTTTTAATGTAATTGCATGTGTTTGATTACTTTGTGTTTGAATTGATCATTGCGTTACAATATCATCATAGATTCAATCCTTTTGAACCGATCATTTGGTATCAGAGCCTTCGGTTCAGTAATCAGAGCTTATCGACATTGTTGAGCTCTTTGAATCACTTGAAATCTGTGTTGATTGCAATTTGATCAATTAATTCTTGTTTTCAGTTGTGTTTCATCCATAGAAACATGATTTGAATCACAATTTGGTGTTCAATTCGTTCAGATCTGAGAAATTAATCAAATTTATGTACGAACTGTGTTCTTCAGTTTTGGACCTCAATTCAATCAGAAAACTGATTTGTAGTTGTTGTTTGATCAAATTGAATATTGAGGATTGTTAATCGACCAAATTACTACCTAATTGGAATTTTTTAGATCAATTGAACATGTTTTGAAGATTTTCATAAGATCTGAGTTCGTTGGAGAAGATGAATTAGGCGCGTGTGGTTGAAAATCTATTGAAAATTGACCAAGTGTCTAGACGCATTACCACTGTTTGGGCGTTTTAACATTGTTTAGGCATTTTTAGTACATGTGTTTTACCACTGTTGGCACGCATTGTGACTGTTTGGACACATTGTGACTTTGCTGGAACAAAGTAATTCTGGGCGTTTTACAACTGTTCAGGCGTTTCTCAACAGTTTGGGCACATCACAAGTTGGCATGTTTTTCAGAATTCATCTAAGGCATTCCCTTAGGTGTTTCTACTTTAAAGTCAAGCATTTCAGAACTATTCAGGCACTTCACCACTGTTGGGGCGCTTGATAACTATTTAGGCGCCTGAGCACTCAGACTTATAAGTAAACACTTAGAGATTTTTTTCAAAAACTAAAATCCAAAAATATTTTCATTTCATAGTTTTATTTCAAAACTTAAAAAATAACAAAAACAAGTCATTTTCTTAAATACAAAATTACAAAATGGTTAAGTCTGAAGATTCTGAGAACAGGGTTCCAAAGCTAAAGAATAGAGCTGATTTCAAGAACTGGTCTTTAAGATTGAAGCATCATCTAAACTCTATTGATACTTACTTGTGGAAGTCAATAGAAGGAAATTATATCCCAATTACATCCGATGGTCCTGACAGAGAATTTGTGTATACAAAAAACTCTCAAGAACTAAATCCAGAGGATGATCTCCAAGGTGATGACTTAAGAAAGGTTAAGAATGACATCAAAGCTTACTCATTGATGTGCAAGGGGTTACCATTGGAAGTCTTAACTAGACTTGATGGTTATCAAACTAGTTACACCATGTACATGGTTTTGAAGATTATTTGTGAAGGTGGTAAAAAGGATTCAGAAGAAATTACACTTATGGCTTTGTCTGACCAACCAAAGGTTGAGAATCCATCATCTAACTCTGAGACTTCATCTTCAAGTTATCCTGAAATTCCTATTGAAGTCAGAGAGAAAATATGCACAAAAGCATGTTTTGATCAAGTTGAACATTACAGAACATATTCATATAAGATCTGTGATAAACTTAAACAAGAAGAAGTAATGCACAACAAACTGAAAAATGATCACAAAGTCTCCGATGAAAATATCCTATCTCTACAAACCTCATGGAACAAACCTCTAAAAGAACTTGAAATTGTTAAAAAACAACTTGAGGAGATGACTAAAAATTTAGAAGAGGAAAAAATAGCTCATGCTGCAACTCAGGTGGATCTACCTAAAGTTAAAAGTTCTAAAACTATTGTAGAACAGCTGGTAAGTGAGAGGAAAGACAAAAACAAAATAGGTCTAGGTTTTACACATGAACCAATGCCTGAATCTATCACAAACACTCTCCAAGAAAACTTTAACACACATGATCACTCATCTGAAAACAAAACAAAGCTAAAAGCATTTCAAAACAAGAAAAAGAATTTTGAAAGTGATGAAGAGAAAAATAATGTTAAGATATTTGAGGAACAAGATTCTAAAAAGATTAAAAATGGTCATCTAGTGAAAGTTAAATCTTATGAACCACGACCAAAGAATGAGAAAATGTTTTTTCCCAAAGAGTATGTTGTTGAAAAAATCATTGTTAAGAAAGACAAACAAAACTCAAAGAATAAAGAGAAAGCAAAACTAGATGAGGTAACATCTGAAGATTCATTTTCTTGCGGATTAAACAATCCAGACTTTATCACATGGCAGAAAGAACAAAAGATAAAGAAAATGAAAAAGAGTCTTCTACTGAAGATGTTCAATCCCAAAGCAAACAAAGATCATCAAGATCAAGAAATCAAAGAAGGAGAAAAAAAATGCTAAATCTAACCCCTCTCAGAACAAAAATCAAAACAATGAAAATCAAAGAACAAATCAAGTTAATCAGTTTAAACCAATGAAATTTATGTCTGCAGATACTTTTGATATGAACACAATTCTAGAAATCAAACCAAATTCAAAGAACAAATCTAACTCCGTTCTGAAAACAGGTTCACGTCTAAAGTCTTCCGCTGTTAACAAAAGATTTGTATCAAAAGAATCTATGAATGGTGTTAATGAACAAAAGTCAAAACCCAAATATCAAAAGAACAAATTCTCAAATAAAAAACAACAGATTAACTTTATAACTCCTAAATCAAAACAAGGATCAAATATGGCTTCCACATCTAAAGTTAATCAATAGTTGTTTAAATTTCAACAAAGGTACTGTGAAATAAGTGATATGTATAATCATAAGACTGAGGAATGTTTCTTTAACAGGTACTGTCACATTTTTTATATGAAAAACCATTCAATAGCTGATTGTTATTTCAACAAGTATTGTACCTATCGTGATGAAAGTAATCACAACACTGAAAATTGCTATTTCAAAAGGAACTCGCCATGGAATGGATATGTAAATCCATAATTTCAAAGAAATTAAAGTGTTGGTTTTCAAAGATTGACAAAACAACCTTCCTTGGGCTTGAGATCTTTTTGAATAAATGATTCTGATTATGATGATTCTTATGCTGTAAAATCAAAGAAGTATAATCAAAGAAAATTCGTTCCACGATCTGTGAGAATGAACGGTGGAAAGTTTGGTAATCAAAACTTTTCTAAAAATGTTTCTTTTGATAGTTTGAATTATCTTGATGACGATCTTGAAAAATGCTATCACGCTTTAAGAACTAAACAAATCAAAGATAATAAAAAATTTGTCAAGAATGAAATCGGTATATTTACACAGCAAAAGAAGCCTGATTTGAATATGCTTCATTTTAAACAATTTACCATTGTCGATAAATTTGGAGGTACGCCCAAGAAGACCTCTTAACATGTGGTATGTTGATAGTGGGTGTAGCCGGCATATGACAGGCAACCATGCCTTGCTACAAGATTTTAAGTTAAAAGATGATTGTCAGTTTTTAGGTCCAAGATTAGTCTCATGGCAATGTAAGAAACAAGCAAATGTCTTCATTTCAACCGCAGAAGCTGAGTACATAGCTGCTTCAGCAAGATGTTCTCAAATTGTTTGGTTACAAAACCAACTGCTGGATTACGAATTAAATTTTCTTAAAACTCCTATTACATTGATAACATTGATGCTATGTTTATTACAGCCAATCGTGTCTAGCACTCAAAAACAAAACATATCGAAATTTGATATCATTTTCTCAGAGATAACTCTGAAAAAGGTTTAATCATTTTGATTCAAATCACAACTGAAAAACAGTTGGCTGACCTATTTACAAAAGCCTTTTTACCAGGTCGATTTGAATATTTGGTCGAGTCAATTGGACTTATTAATCATGTTTAAAAACTGGTTTTGATTTTAATTGAGTTATCTGAATCATAAAAATGATAAGAACCCTCCCTTAGCTTAATCTTGAATATAGAGAAACTGTCAAAGTTAACTGCTTGATCGTATATATTGTGTATGCATGTTCAATAGAAAATGAAAAAGCAAATACAAAAATAGAAAATTGCAAAATCAAAATAGAAATATAAAACAAAAACAAAAAAATAGTGTTTTTCTTGTTAGTTAATTGTTTAGGACTGAATCTGTCTTCGCAATTTGTGAGAAATGATAGATACATTAGTTCTGATCAGTTGCATACTTCACTCGCTACTAAAGTCTGACGTGATCAGATATGATGTGCAGGAAAGCTCATGCAATTATACTGAAAAAGTAAATTCTTGTGATCAAACTAAATCAATCATGCATTCATGTTTGTCCATTTTACTACCAATGAGTAGTGTTGACTTCTCAAATTGATTGCTTGTAAAGTCATAAACTCACACTTGATAGTGATATGAATAACCATTGAGCTCTAATTATTTAATGCATCTATTCACTTCTCTGTTATGAGTCATCATAGACCTGAGGTGATGAGATATCCTTTGTTGTAAGTCATTACAGAGCTGGATATTCTCTCTTGATGCAAAAGATGCTAATGTGCACAATCTAAACATGAGATCTGGTTATAAGTATATGTCAGGTTAACAAGTTGAGAAAAGTGATTTCTTGCATATCTTGATGAGAGTGGAACTCTCTAAGTCTAAGTATGAATTACATAATGTCAAATCTAATCGCACCTTAATCAATCCAAGAATTGAAAAAGTAATTGTGCTGAGTATCTTGCCAAAAGCACTCATTTTCTGTCCTTAAATCTCGTGTCTCCTTTGCTGCAGAAATGCTGACCTGGAACACACTTGATCAGGATTTAATCACTGTCTATAAATATCCATCATTTTATCTTCTTTTAATGTGCTGATCTTAACTGATATGATCTCACTACAGGCATGTGATTCAAATATATATAGTAGATTTTTATTCTGCTTTATTTTTAAAATTTACATGATTTTCTGTGTGCTGGCATGTTGAAAATGATTAGTTTCCTCTTATTGCAAAGTCAAAGAAACTTCTAACTTTGTAAAACTTAAAAGTTTAGGGGGAGTAAAAATGAAAAAGAGAAAATAATTGAATTTCAAAAAGTGGAAAATAAAAAATAAAGTGTTTTGGATGAAAGGATGAAGCTGCAATTTCAAGTATGTGTGTTTGATATGATGTAAAAATGAACCTGAAAAAGAGTTCAAATTCAATGGAAAAGCTTCTTGCAAACAAAATGAGACAATTTGTTTTGTAAAAGTTATATTGAGACTAAAATGACAGAAATTGTTTTTGAAAATAAAATAAAAATAAAATGGTAAGAAATAAAAAATAAAAGTTTGAATGTCAAGAAAATGTTAAAATTTGAGGGTTATTAATGTAAATTTTGAGTGATAGTAAAAAACTTGACTACGTGTTGAAACAAAATTGTGTGTGAACAGTACTAATGTGCTTAAATAGTGTTCAGATAGATGGTATAAAAATTTCAAGTGTCAAGACTCTTAGAAGGGTTCCCATGCGCCTGAATAGTATCAGGAGTATGATGAATTTTAGAAAATTATGCAAGTGTTGGGCGTTTCATTCTATGCTCATGCGCCTAAATAGTTGTCATGTGTCTGAAAAATTGGTTAAGTGTTGGGCGTATCAAATATGCTCATGCGCCTAAACAGTACCAAACATCCAAGTGTTAGTCTCATGCACCTGAATAATGTCCAAGTGCCTAAACAGCGGTTATGCGACTGAACAGTGCCCATGCGTCTAAACCTCATGTGCATTCACAGTGCTCATGCGTCTGAAAACTTAGTGTGAAATTTAGTCTCATGCGCCTTCACAGTGCTCGTGCGCCTAAAAAAATTTTACACATATATATATATATATATACAACACTTGTGTAGTTTTCATTCACTCATTCACAACCTCAAACACTCTGATTCACTCACTAGAACACCCGATACACTCATTCATTCAACATTCGATTGTTATCAGCTAATCTTTATGATATATAGGTATCACACCAGAATTTGATTGCCGAGGAATCTTCACTCGAAGTTATGGCTGATTCACCTATTCATGTGCCAGATGAAGGTGGAAGAGCAACAAAAATTCTACAGTCCTTTTTGAGATCTTAAATGCTAAGCAGATCATAGAATCTTTAAAAGAAGTTCAAGTCTACATTCAAGAAGGCTTTGTGAGAGTTGGAACTCTATAAATAGAAGCTCGTGTTCAAGATCAAAGATGAGACAAAAGATTTCAATATGGACTAAAGGAAATGTAAATCTTAGGGGGTGATGAGATCAGCTTAAACTCATGATGAACATGAACATATTCAACATGAATACAAGGTTGATTCCCCCAAGGATCTTTTCAATATCTCTCAAACATCAACACACAAGAATCATGGTGCGAAAACCCATGATAATAGAGTATGAAATCAGTGTGTGTGTGTTTATGTGTGTGTGGTGTCTGTGCAAAAGCATAATCAAATAACTGCTTGTTTGTACTGAATTCGTTCAAAAGCTTACAAAGGATTAGGGTAGCATGCTATTTATAGCCTATACATATAGCTATATACAATTATGGAACTACCCTTATGTAAACAAATATTACATAAATAATCCTAAGTCTATAAGCTGCCCACTGTGGATGATTAGCTATCCGTTGTGGATGTTAAGTTGTCCGCTGTGGAAGTCAGATAGCATGTCCGCTATGCCGTGGATGTTGTCTGCTGTGAACTCTTATGTGTTTGCTTGTATGTTGTCCGCTGTGGAATGTTCATCTGCTATGGATGATCATCCGCTGTGAACACTTGTGTTGTTTGCTTGTATGTTGTCCGTTGTGGAATGTTCATCTGCTGTGGATGATCATCCGCTGTGAACACTTGTGTGTGTTTGCTTGTATGTTGTCCGCTGTGGAATGTTTATCCGCTGTGGATGAACATCCGCTGTGGACAGTTGTGTGTGTTTGGTTGTATGTTGTTCTCTATGGAATGTTCATCCGCTATGGACAGTTCATCAGCTGTGGACTTAGGCATCCGCTGTGTGTGTTGTTCATCCGCAGTGGGCACTTGGACTTGATCTTCATCCGCTACATCTTCTTAGTCATCCGCTATGGAAAACTCTTCATCGCTGCCGACACTTAGCAAAAATTCCTTTTTATCTACAAACTTGAAAAAGAAATTTAAGCTATATTAGTGTATGATATGATTGTTAATGATGCTAATGTGTTAGTTAATGATTGTTTGAATGTTAGAACACATTATGTTTGATTATGGCAAGCATTATCCTTTAAAGCATTAATCCATTAATGCACTTGTTTGTCCAACAATACTCCCCCTAAGGATGATGTTGCCATCCTTAATGATTGCTTGTTAATGTTTTGTTTGTTAGAAACAATGTGTGTGTGTTGGTTCTTGTTAATGATTTGTTTGTTAGGAAAATGTGTGTGTGTGTGTTGGTGCTTGTTAATGATTTGTCTTTTAGGAAAATCTGTGTGTGTTTGAGATGAAAGATTGTACTGATTGTGTGTTATCTCTTAAACTGTTTGATTGCATGATTTTATGTTATTAAAATGGTTTGTTTGTTCACAGCGGATGAACATTTGTTCATGCGCTGTGGACACATGAAATGTTTTGATGATTGTTCACAGTGGATGAACATTTGTTCATGTGCTATGGACTCTTAGATGTGATGTGTGAATGTTTACAACGTATGATTACCTGTGTGCATACGTTGTATACACTTGCACTATTTCTACAACGGACGACTTATGATAGTCATGCGCTGTGGAATGGCACTATATTCACAGTGGATGCCTTACCAACATCATGCGTTGTGAACACTTGTATGTTCACAAGTGCATAGCGGATGTCTGATTTTTTATCCGCGATATACACTTGGTGTATTTTTCATGTTATGATGGTTACTGTAACTACAGCTTATGTATGTTTGTATGTCCGCTGTGACAACATTTTTCAAAAATTTCAGATTTTTGTTTGTTTTGAACTAATGTCTTCCGAAGCATATGTTTCATAAAATTTTCTTCCGAAAGAACATTTGTTTGATGAAACTTGTTTAAATCTTTGATTTACAATGTATGTTAAAATATTGAAATTTTAACATATTCAATATATGGATGTTAAAATATCACTCACAAGCAATATTGTACATATGTATGTGTGTCAAACTGCTGTGTTTGGGTGTTTGCTTGACTTGGCTTTGTTTAAAACTCAAAATTTAGAAAATTTCAAATTTTAAAATGTATGAATATGCACAATTCTGCTGCCTTTGATATTTCCATGTTCAATTTCTCCCCCTAAATTTTTGCATAGTTATAAAAATCTTTTACAAAATGACAAAAATTTGTATGTATTAGAGTGGAAATTATCAAAGTCCAATTGATTGCTTGCTTAGTAAAAGTTAGAAAGATAATGCCTTATCTAACTAATAAATGAATAATTTTCATGTTTGAACATGAATCTTTTTCACATACCATGAGATCATACTAGTCTACATTTCTCACTGAGTTGTTTGTATGGTTTTGAGAATAAACATAGGCAAGTACAATGTTGATTGTAGATATTGTGATCCACTTAAACTCATGCATCGTATTAATGATTGATTGAAATAGTGAGTGATTATCATGTTTTAAGTTGATTGACAGGAGTTCTATGTACCCCACATCTGATTGTATGATTAGTACAACCCTCCTCAAGATATGCTAGAAAGCACTTTCAATTATTTAAACCTAGCTACTTAGGAGTACAAATGCTCAATTTGATCCATGTTGTTTGATCCTTATTGGGATTCTTTTTCAATTCACTTTGGAAGGTGATCCTATTTGGGATTCTTTTGATTCATTCACAAGGAATGTAGTCTAAAGACTTTATTGATTTTTCATCCAAACTGGATGTGTTCCTCTTTGGGAATCTTTTTGGATCATGATGTAGGTCATTCAGGTCTGTGCTTAGCACAACAAAGAATGCCTATGTGTACTCCAGGTCTATGATTATCATAACAAAGGAGACACTTGTATGATTGAGCAATTTATAAACTGTTTCACTTGGTGTATTGTAGTTACTTTAAAAGCAACCTATATTGGATAGATTAATACTTACCATAAACCAAGATGTGTTGTTGACCACACAATCATGAGAATTTAGTTCTTCACTGGTGTATGTGATGTTAGGTGTCCCATGCTGAGCCTATCCACATATCAAACAAAGTAGTGTCAGTCTTTATTAGTAGAAAAAGACTCAAGTGAAGAATTAAGCTAGTTTACTATCATTTCTCATGAGATGTATGTGTGATTCAATATTAAAAATGAATGATTTGCATGATTTCTTGATTTTGAAAAAGGTTAGTTTGGTGTTAATCTTGGACTTTGACAAAATCAAGCATGTTTGATTTTAACATTTTGAAAAACATTAATTTGTTAATTCATAGTTGATCATACCAAGTGACTGAACCAAAAATTCAAATCTTGTTGAGTCAAATGGTTTTGTAAAGAGGTCAGCCAATTGATTGTCTCTATGGACCTTGATCAACTTGATCAGACCCTTTTCTGAGCAATCTCTCAGAAAGTGATATCTGATCTCTATGTGTTTTGTTTTTGAATGTTGAACATGATTGTCAGTGATAAACATGGCTGCAGAATTGTCAATGTGTATGGGTGTTTTAAGAAAATTAAAGCCATAGTCAAGCATTTGGTTTTGAATCCATAACACTTAAGAACAGCATGCCGAAGCAGCTATGTATTCTGCTTCGGCTGTTGACATAGTGACATTGGTTTGTTTCTTGCACTGCCAAGAGATCAATCTTGATCCAAGAAATTGACAGCCTCCACTAGTGGATTTCCTGCTGTTGTTGCATCCCCCATAATCACTGTCTGTGTATGCATATAAAGAGAAATCTCCATCTTTGGGTTACCACAAACCAAGTGTTGGTTTGCCTTTCAAGTATCTAAATATTCTCTTCACTGCATTAATGTGTGATTCTTTGGGAACTGCTTGATATCTTGCACACATGCATACTACATACATGATATCTGGTCTGCTTGCTATAAGGTACATCAGTGAACCTATCATAGATCTGTAAAGTTTCTGGTCAACTAACATTCCTTCTGGATCTGGTCCAAACATCAATCCAGTTGTTAATGGTGTTTTGCTTGATGTGCAATCAGACATGTTATACTTTTTCAAGATGTGAGTCACATATTTGCTTTGATTGATGAAAAATCCTTCTGCTGATTGATGAACTTGTAGACCTAGAAAGAATTTAAGATCTCCCATTGAGCTCATTCGGAATTCGGATTGCATAAGAGTTTCAAACTCTTTGCAAAGCTGTGTGTTTGTGGAGCCAAATATTATGTCATCCACATAGACTTGCACTACTAAGAACAATTTTGGTCAATTTTCTTTTTAAGTACAATGTTTGGTCAATTTTCCCATGGGAGTATCCATTCTATAGTAGAAACTTTGATAAAGTTTCATACCACTTTCTGGGTGTTTGATGAAGACCATAAAGAGCTTTATCTAACTTGTAGACTTTGTGGGGAAATTTGGGGTCTTCAAACCCTGGTGGTTGAGCAACATATATCTCTTCATCTATCTAACCATAAAGGAATGCACATTTGACATCCATTTGGTAGACAGTGAACTTCTGTGATGAGGCATAAGCAAGGAATACGCAGATGGCTTCTAGTCTTGCTACGAGAGCAAAGACATCATCATAGTTAATGCCTTCCTCTTGAGTATAACCCTGGGCTATAAGCCTTGCTTTATTTCTTATGACAATCCCTCTGTCATATGCTTTGTTTCTAAAGAGCCACCTTGTGCCAATTGCATATTGACCTTTAGGTAGATCTACCAGCTTCCATACTTCTTGCTTCTTGAATTGTTGTAGTTCCTCTTGCATGGCTTCTATCCAACTATTATCTTTGAGTGCTTCAGTAATGTTTTTGGGTATAGTTAAGGATAAGAAACAAGAATACAAGCAAATGTTTGCTGTATCAGATTGACTACGAGTCAATCTGGTGTTAAGGTCACCTATGATGTTTTTTATTGGATGATCTTTGTGAACTCTTGTTTTGGTGATCTGATCAGCATGAATTCTTGAATCAAGATTAGTGATTGTCTGATCATGTGATGATTGTTGAGCATGAGTATTGGGTAATGTGTGATTGTCTGGTTGAGGGATCTCAGTGAATGTTTGTGGGGAATCATGAAAGAAACCTAAGATTTCTTCTCCATGATATGAGTCTGGTAGTGAATGATAATCTTCATCCTCATCAACAGTGTGTGGTTGATGTTGTTTTGGTTTGTTGGTTTCTTGTGGTTGGTTGGGTGCAGGAGATGAAGATACTGGTGATGTTGATGATGTTCCTCTTGATGTGTTTGGTTGGTTGGGTGGAGTTAAAACTATTGTAGTTGAAGGAGTGTTAGTAGATCTCCTTGGAGGATCAGCAGTCAACGGAACATCAAGGGTGCCGGTGGAACCATTGGATACTCATTGTTATCCTTGGTACCTGAAACATCAAAATAAGATGTGTCAAATGAGTTGGTTAAAGCATCAATTTCAAACAACCAGCTTGATCCAATGACTTTCTTAGTGAAAGAATGTTCATTAAAAACAACATCTGTTGTTTCTTCCACTATATTCAGTCTTGGATTGTATACTCTGTAAGCTTTTGAGCTTCCAGAAAATCCAATAAAGAATCCATCATCTGCTTTTGGAGCAAATTTGGATAATTTATACCGAACATCCAAAGGCCTTAATAAATCCGATATATGGTTTTATTTTAAACAATAATTCATAAGGTGTTTTAGAATGTTTTTTAATGGTTAATGTTCTGTTTTTGTATATAGCAAGTTGTGTTTATGGCTTCAGCCCAAAAGGATATAGGCAATAGAGAGTCAGCTAGCATGGTTCTAGCTGCTTCTATTAATGTTCTGTTTCTCCGTTCAACTACTCCATTCAACTGCAGAGTTTTTGCTACGTTGAATTGATGACTTATTCCTTTTTCTACACAAAAAGAAGAAATGTAGTCATTTTTAAATTTAGTGTCGTTATCACTTCTCAAAGATTTAACTTTAAGGTCAAGTTGATTCTTAATCTTTGTGATAAAGGATGTAATGATTTGTGCTGTTTCTGTCTTGTATAGTAGAAAGAAAACCTATGTGAATCTGGAATAACCATCTACTATGACAAGACAGTATTGCTTCTTTCCTATACTTAGGATGTTTGTTGGGCCAAAAAGGTCCATATGAAGCAATTTGAGTGATGTTTGATTAGAGTTTACCAATTTAGACTTATGGGACACTCTGTGTTGTTTGCCATTCAGACATCCTATACAGTGGTCTGTATAGAAGAATTCTTTTTGTGGTAGTCCTATGACTAGATCACCTTTAACAAGTTTGTTCATTCTGTTAAAATTAGAGTGACCCAATCGTCTATGCCATAATTGGGAAACATCTTCTATTGCTTTTGATAATAAGCAAGTTTCAGGGGTTGATGCTGAAACATTGTTCATATCAACAATGCATGTGTTGTTTACACGGGGAGTTTTTCAAAATGATATGTTCTTCTGGAATCTGAAAACCCATCTTAAGGATGTAGCAGTTGTTGGAGTGAATAAGGTGGCATATCCCTTGTCAAGATTTGGGATATGCTCAGA
Source organism: Flaveria sonorensis (assembly GCA_025506505.1). NCBI lineage: Eukaryota > Viridiplantae > Streptophyta > Magnoliopsida > Asterales > Asteraceae > Flaveria > Flaveria sonorensis. Next base: position 29,841,051 of record CM046439.1, on the reverse strand, counting down.
AGATTGAATTGAAGATTGGAGCAGTTGTTGACATTCTCAATACTAATCAACCCATTTGTTACAGTTCCTTCGCCAGTTATCTTCCCACCTGTTTTATCTCCTCTAAGGGCTACATTGCCTCCATGTTTGTTCTTAAAATCCTGTAGGAGGGAACAGTTGCCGATGATATGTCGGGAGCATCCACTGTCAACATACCATATGTTGTCAGGCCTTCTTTGATGTCCCTATAAAATAGAAGAAATCAGTTAGTTGAAGCAACCCAAGCCAAGATGGTCTTAGGTTTTCTGGTTTTTCGACAACGCAAATTTCTTCCAAAACGGCATTGTCTACTGGTTTTGGAACTCTAGAAACACTAGACTTCCTTTTATTTGTTTTAGCTCTATTGGGAGAAGTGCTTTGTGTTCTTCTCTTTTGTGAGCTAATGTCAGGTGACTGTCTGTTTTGAGACTTATGTCTCCTTGTTGGTTGTTTAAAGTTGTCATAAAATGTTTTGTCACTGTTTAAAACAACTTTTTGATGAGGAGTTTGTCTTGTGCTCCTCCTTTGTTCTTGTTAGGAACAACTGTCTGTTTTTCAGTTGATTTCTCAACCTGAGACTGTTTTGTTTTGCTTTTTGTTTTTCTTATTGAAAAAACAGTTTGCAGTGCTATGGTTATTTCTTTCACAAATTGAGCAGCAATTATGAAAATGATATGATTCTGTATTGTGATTATTCATCTTACAGTATTTGCAGTACTTACCATATCTACATTTTTCAGTGGTGTGTGTGAATTGATCACACCAATCACAGTATGGCAACTCTGATTTTGATTGTTTATGGATAACTTTGTTTTTCAAATTTGATTTTAATGGGATTTCAAAAGTTACTGACTGTTGTTTTGGCTGAAAGGTTGCTTTGCCTTTCCCTTTGTTTGCCTGTTTGGGAGAGGCAGTGGAAGATACAGCGTTCCTTCCACCAGAACAGATATCAAATCCTTGACTCTGTTTGTTAGTTTGTTTGATGTATCAGCCACACTTGAAACCTTTTGAGTTTCAGTAATTGACTGATGAGGCTCGTCATCTAATAAATCATCCTCATCATCATCTATTGTTTGTTCATCAAATTCATTATTTTTCCCTTGATAAAAGTCAGTTGATGTGATTGGTTGAAGTGTTGAACTTTTAACAAACTTAATCAAAGGTGATTTTGATGATGATGATGATGATTGTTTGGAGTCCTTAGTCTTTTCATGAGGATCAAGAGATTCGCCTTGTTTGTTGGTCATCGAATCAGGAAGAGGAATATAGTTGTCATTATAAGGTGGATTCACCTTATGATATCCAAGTCCTGATGGGTCCTTAAAAGTCCGTTGCTGAGCAAGAAGTTCTTCGAGCTTCTTATTGCTCACCTGAAACTTCTGAAGTTCACTTCAGTTTCAGCTTGTAGTGATTTTGACTCAGTTAATGAGATAGAGAGTTGCTCAACCTGAGCTGCCAAAGTCAATTTTTCAGACATTAGTTTGTCTAAATCTGTTTATAATGAAAGTATTTTAGTTCATATTGTTTCCTTTTAGATTTTAAACTTTCATTTAAATGTTTGTTTCTATAACTTTCTTTGACAGTTTATCAGCATGCTCTCTATACCTATTTACCTCATCAATGCATGCTTGGCTACAGAGGTTTTCTTTTACCTCTTTTGGGATTTCTATCAGTTTGTCTTCAACATCTGCCATAAGGGCATGATATGAAGATGATGGTATATCAACCTCATAAAGGCTCCAGTCACAATCTCCATCTTGTTTGATAATCATTGCTGAAGATTTTGAATGTTGATTTGGACTGTACTGTGTGATTTGTGGTGGGGTTGGTGCAGCTGGAATGCTGATTGGAGGTAGCACTTGTCTGTTTGAATGATATCCACTGGATGGTTGTGCCTGATGTGTGTTTTTGTCAACTCTGGGCAGTTGACATTCTCTTGAAAAGTGCCTATAAAGCTGACAGTTGTAGCACCTAACTTTGGTTTTATCAAAACCAATTCTTGTCTTTTTATCCATGTTTAACCCTCGATTTCTTTGTAGAAACCTTTTGGACCTGTATGCTATCATGGCCATGGACCATTGTAGATCCATCTCTTCTACCATATTAGGTGGAAGTTCATCCAAATCCTATTGGATGATCCGTGAAGGAGTCAAACTTGCTCCTAGGAATACTTCAAAACTGGTTGAAAATGTTGCATATGCTGCCTTTTGTTCTTTACATTAAAGAATGATGGTGAGAACAGACATGGGTTTTTCAAGTCTATGAATGTTTGGTTGTAGGTGTGATTGTTTGTTAGTTGCTGAAGAGTGATGGTGGTGCTTGCTTTGGGGAGTGGCTTCATGAGAAGAATGCACACCAGTCTTCTTAGACTTGTGTTTGGTACTAGATGTTTCTGAACATGAGAAGAATGAAGTGTCATTAGAATCCAAGAATTCTTCTTCTTCATCTTTGCTAGTGCTTGTGAGGAAAGCACTGTCTTTATGTTGGGTTTCCTTGAACTTATTGTCACACCCTCAAAATCCGCGTGCGGAGTTTTACCGCGAGGCGCGTGACATACCAGGATCTCAGTCATTAGTTACCAAGAACGACTCTATATGATTCATAAACAAAACCAGAGTTAACGTTTAAAATACTGCGGAAGCGTTTTTAAAACTAGAAAACCCAAAACAAGTAGTATGTAAAGAGAATGCGCAAAACATACGCGCCCCAAACACAAATGTTTAATATGAAAATAATCCCAAATTTGTAAACAAGCAAATGTAGACAACTCAACAATGCTGACGTGCGTGCTCCTAGGCAACTGGCAACCTTAACCTGAGAATAGCATACTAAACAAGTCAACACATGGTTGGTGAGTTCAAGAGTTTGCGTTAAAATATAAACCAATCAACAGTTTCCAGAGCATAAGTAGTGTATTGCAATAGATAGCTAGTCTATTAACATAAAAATATTAATCATAGTGATTTCGCGATCGAAGCTGACTGTGTTACGTTTGTTGCCTCCCGTCACGACTTACCGGGTCGTGACGAATGTGTTAGGACAAAATTGCACCCGTTTGACCTCGAGTCGCACAGGTGGGGCTCGTCAGACCCAGTAGTACTACCCAAGATTTCCCCGCTATTCAATATTAACAATCCGAAAGTGTGAGGACTTTCCATGGTAAACACACTATATCAATATTATACACACTCATATATAAAAGCGTTTGTGATCAACAGTATGCTATCTCCCCCAAAAGAGATTATGTAAAATAAGTGGGGCAAGAACTCACCTGATGCGCGCAAGAATTAACCTAGAGCTTAACTTGAAAGAAAGAGGGAAAGACAACCTTCAAAGGTCACCTAGAACACAAGAGTACATAAGTACATGTACACAGAATCAACATGAATCCCTAAGTGTTCTACAAACAAGAGACTCAAGGTTTAAGAAAGACAAGACACATTTGACCCAGTTGACCCGTTTGACCCGTTGGCGACATTATAGGTGATAACTCGTTAATACTAACACAACAGCATATCATACATGATCAACATACAACCCAACAATAGTCCTAACATACCCATATGACCCATTACCATGAATTCCCACAAACAGGCCAAATCAGATAACTATCCAACTAAACATTCATACAACACACACAACACATTTAGTTACCTTAGAAATCATCCATGAACACACTAGCATGATCCTAATATCCCAAACATGCTCAAATCATCCAATTCAAGGATTTGCACAATTAAAGTTTCCCTTTTGGGAAGGTTCATCCCAAATTCATCAAACCCACACAACAATCATGAATTCATCAATTATATACCAATCCAAGTCCATGACAACATCTAAACATGATCAACAACACCTAATCAACATGATTTATCAACTTTCATACCCAAAAGTTACTATTTTTAGCAATGTATGAACTACAACATGCATTCTTGAATTCCTAACATTCATATCAACCATCTAGCATCTAAACATCATTACAAACACATCCATAACATTCATACATCAACCAATCATCAATTCATGCAAAATAAAGTTACTATTATTAGTAAGGTATGAACAATGTATCAAAATCATAGCTTTCTTGCATAATCGACGTTAACTAGCATATATACAATCCAACTAACATCATTACAACATCAAACAACCAACATTCAACATCCAATTTGATCCAAACTCGCCTCAAACTCACGGCCAAGATGATCATATGAACAAACAACCAAAATCAAAACTTTCTTGCATAATCAACGTTAATTAACATGTAATCTATCTAACAAACACATTAACATCAACAAACAAGCAACATTCGGCCTCCCATTCATCCAAATCGCAAATAACTTTCGGCTAGAACAAAATACATGAAAGAAACACGAATTTACCTTCTAAATCGCGAAAAGGAACGAGATTGGATGCTTCTAGTGCGATGTATGCCTTGCAATCGGTCCAAAATCGCAGGTTTGTGCTTGATCTCAATCGATTTTCGCAAGGGAGAGGGGGAAGAGAGTTGGTCGCGGCCGAGGGGGGGTTTTAGGGTTGGGAATTTAATTTTGTAACTTAATTTTTCACAATTACACTTTACACCTTGTAATTTGTATTTTTTTATCAAATTAATCTTTTAAATACTTTTTAAAATAGTTTTTAACTTAATAATGTAAACATTATTAGTCAACAATACTAATTTTATAAATTATCTCACTAATCACAAGATTCACGAAATGATGCACACGTTTCCTCTTTACGCGATAACGTTACAGTTAACATTTAAATCACATATGCATAACTTAATAATCACCTTGTTAACTTTATTATCATCAATTTAACATTACTGATTATTGTTAAGTCACCAACGTTCAACGACAACTAGTGTGTGCTCCCGACACGTGTATGCAAGACTTAACGGAACAAACGGAGTTTGGTAACGGAAAATTACCGGATGTCACATTATCCCCATGTTGAACGAATTTTCGTCCCGAAAATTGCGTTACATGGTGAGTGTTCCATTACTGGTCTACTGCATTGGCACAAGGAAATCGAAATCGTGTGAGTTTTGGATGAGTTGTCACATCATCCCCATGTTGAAAGAAATTTCGTCCCGAAATTTAATCAGTACCTTCGCCGGCTGGCATCGTCCTTTCGAATAGCTGAGGATACTTAAGCTTCATTTGGTCTTCACGTTCCCACGTGAATTCTGGTCCACGTCTCGAGTTCCAACGAACTTTGACGATGGGTATCTTGCTTTGCTTAAGCGTTTTCACCTCACGATCCATCACTTCGACAGGTTCCTCAATGAAACGTAATTGTTCATCTACTTGAACTTCTTCCAGTGGTACGACCATTGTTTCATCCGTTAAACATTTCTTTAGATTTGAAACATGAAATACATCATGGATTCCACTCAATGAATCAGGTAAGGCTAGTCGATAAGCCACTGGGCCAATTCTTTCCACTATCTCAAATGGTCCAACGTATCTCGGATTTAGCTTTCCTCGCTTACCAAACCGAACTACGCCTTTCCACGGTGAGACTTTCAATAAAACTTTGTCACCTGTCTGAAATTCCAAAGGTTTTCGTCGTTTGTCAGCATAGCTTTTCTGTCTGTCTCGCGCTGCGGCCATGCGGTTTCTTATCTGAACAATCTTCTCGGTTGTCTCGTGTACTAACTCGGGACCCGTTAATTGACTATCACCAATTTCAGCCCAGCAAACTGGTGATCTACACTTTCTCCCATACAAAGCTTCAAATGGTGCTACCTTTATACTAGTGTGATAACTGTTGTTGTAAGAAAATTCCACCCATGGTAGGTGAACTTCCCAGTTATTCCCGAAGTCAATCACACAAGCACGTAACATGTCCTCCAAAGTCTGTATAGTACGCTCGCTTTGACCATCAGTCTGTGGATGATAAGCAGTACTCATATCCAATCACGTACCTAAAGCTTTCTGCAACGACTGTCAGAAGTGTGATGTGAAACGAGAATCGCGATCAGAAATGATTGAGATCGGTACTCCATGCCTCGAAACGATCTCCTTCAGATAAAGTCGGGTTAACTTCTCCATCTTATCTGTTTCCTTTATCGCTAGGAAATGAGCAGATTTTGTCAATCGGTCCACGATAACCCATATTGTATCACAACCCGTAGAAGTACGAGGTAACTTAGTAATAAAATCCATTGATATCTGATCCCACTTCCACATAGGGATCTCGGGTTGTTGTAATAGTCCAGATGGTTTCTGATACTCCACTTTCACCTTCGAGCAGGTCAGACACTTACTCACATAAGTAGCTACATCTGCTTTCATGTTAGGCCACCAATAGTGCGCCTTCAAATCGTGGTACATCTTGTCAGATCCAGGATGTATAGAATACTTGGACTTATGAGCCTCAATCATGACCAAGTCTCTCAGATTTCCGTGTAGAGGTACCCATAGTCTATCCATGAAGTAACGAATTCCATCCGCTTTTACTTCCAATTGTTTTTCCATACCCTTAACGATTCAGACCCAATGTTTTCTGCTTTCAAAGCTTCTGTTTGAGCCTCTCAGATTTGTTCAGGTAATTGCGTACTAATCGTTAGTTGCAGAGCTCGCACACGTCGAGGTTTAGCAGTCTCTTTTCTACTCAGCGCATCAGCAACTACATTTGCTTTCCCTGGGTGGTACTTAATAGCACAATCATAGTCGTTTAACAATTCCACCCAGCGTCTTTGTCTCATGTTCAACTCTTTTTGCTCAAAGATGTGCTGAAGACTCTTGTGATCGGTGTAGATGGTGCATTTGGTACCGTACAAGTAATGTCTCCAGATCTTTAAGGCAAAAACAACCGCACCCAGTTCCAAGTCATGGGTGGTATAGTTCTTCTCATGAATCTTCAATTGTCTAGAGGCGTATGCTATCACTTTATCCCGCTGCATCAGGACACATCCAAGTCCTTGAATAGAAGCGTCTCAGTAGACTACAAAATCATCACTACCATCCGGTAACGCTAATATTGGTGCGCTACACAATTTATGTTTTAGTAACTGAAAAGCAGATTCCTGACTCTCACCCCATTTGTACGTCGTTCCCTTGTGAGTCAAGGCTGTGAGAGGTTGTGCAATCTTAGAGAATCCTTCAATGAATCGTCGATAATATCCCGCTAATCCAAGGAATTGTCGTATCTCACTTGGTGTCTTAGGAACAGACCAATTCTTTATCGCTTCAATCTTAGCAGGATCAACATGTATTCCCTTCTCGTTGACAATATGACCCAAGAATTGTACCTCACGTATCCAGAAATCACACTTAGAAAACTTTGCATACAGTTGTTCCTCTCTAAGTAATTCTAAGATCAAACGTAAGTGCTTCTCATGTTCTTCCTCGGTCCTTGAGTATATCAGTATGTCATCAATAAAGACGATAACAAACTGATCAAGATAGGGTTTGCACACGCGATTCATGAGGTCCATGAATACTGCTGGTGCATTCGTCAACCCAAATGGCATGACCAAAAATTCATAATGACCATATCGTGTACGGAAAGCAGTTTTCGAGATGTCCTCTTCTCGAACTCTCAGCTGATGATACCCAGACCTCAGATCAATCTTGGAGTAATAGCTTGATCCTTGCAGTTGATCAAATAAATCATCGATACGAGGTAAGGGATATCTATTCTTGATAGTACCCTTGTTCAGTTCCCTATAGTCAATGCACATTCGAAATGTACCATCCTTCTTCTTCACAAATAGAACTGGCGCTCCCCAGGGCGACGAACTCGGTCGGATGAACCCTTTATCCAACAACTCTTGTAGTTGGGCAGATAATTCCTGCAGTTCGTTCGGAGTTAACCGGTACGGTGCTCTCGCAATTGGAGCGGCTCCTGGAGTCAACTCAATCTGGAATTCAACTTGACGATGAGGCGGTAATCCAGGAAGGTCTTCCGGAAACACCTCAGGAAACTCACGAACTACGGGAATATCCTCTAGCTTCTTTTCCTCAGTCTGTTTATCTGTGACGAGTGCCAATATGGCCAGTCGACCCTTTCGTAACAACTTTTGTGCTTTCATAAACGAGATGATGCCTATCACCGCACCACTCCTATCACCTCTGACCGTAAGGACTTCTTCACCAAGGGGAATCCGTATGATCTTCTTGTGGCATATGACTTCTGCTTGTTTATCGGAAAGCCAATCCATGCCTACTACCACATCAAAACTTCCTAGTGTAACAGGCATGAGATCTATGGTGAATATACGACCAGCAAGCTCTATCTTGCAGTCTCTAAGAATATGCGTTACGTGAATCTGTGTACCGTCAGCTAACTCTATGGTGTATTTAGATTCTAAGGCTGAGGGCATATCACTTAAAAGACTACAGAACCTAGTGGACACGAAACTTCTATCGGCTCCGGTATCGAATAATACGATAGCAAAACAACCATTAACCGAAAATTTACCAGTTACTGTTGTAGGGTCGTTTAGAGCCTCACCTGAGCCAATGATGAAGGCTCTTCCTTTGGCTCCATTATTGTTTCCACCATTGTTGTTTCCGTTACCATTGTTGTTATTGTTGTTGCCATTGTTATTGTTGTTGTTGTTTCCATTGTTGTTGTTACCATTACCATTCCTCTTAAGCTGGGGACAGTTGCGTTTGTAATGGCCTTCTTTTCCGCACACAAAACAACCTTTCGGAGTGTCTTGTGATTGTTGAGGCTTCTTCATCAGTTCACCCCGACAGTCTTTGGCTGCATGACCAATCTTCCCACAACGTTGGCACATGTAGTTATCACATCGACCCACATGGTGGTAGTTACACCGGTTGCACTTTGGCAGTCTTCCACCATACCCGCCGGGTCCTTGATTTGAGGGAGTCGTCTGGTTGAAGCTTCGGTTGTTATCAAACTTCCGTTGCTGTTGCTGACTTTGCTGCTGTTGTTGGGGTTGAGATTGGCTACTGGATGACAATCCCTTGTTGCTTGAACCATCCCACTTGCGTTTCTGGTCGGGCACGCTTGCCACCGCACCCCGTTTGGGTAATCGACCTTGCTCAACTGCCTGGTCAGTCAGCCTGTGGGCTGTTCGGATTGCTTGTTGTATGGTAGTGGGGTTAGAAGCAGTTACCATACTTTGAATTTTAGGCACCAATCCCCGTATATAATGCTCCACCCTCTTGTGCATTTCATTCACCATCCCTGGGCATAAAGTGGCTAACTCATGAGTACGAGTCGTGTAGGCTTCAATTTCTGAGCCTTGCATTTTGAGTTGCCAGAACTCAATCTCCAGTTTCTGCACTTCATTTCGGGGGCAGTATTCTTCCTCATCAGGGTCCACCAAAGGTGCAGGGGCTTCAACAATCTGAAGTGCTGCTAGATGTGCCTCTAAATCAGCAAACCTATCATCGATCACTATGTTATGGTGATCTTGTGCGTCCATGCACTCACTAAGTGCTACCACGTTGCCTGCCAGCGTATGATGTCCACCAATGGCCATCGAAAGTCGCTCTTGAAGCGTATCTACCTGGTAACGCAGCTGACGCATCTCAGATCGTAATGCAGAGTTCTCATCAGTGAGTCCTTAATCCGCTGTCGCTCTGTGTCCAGTGTGGCTACTAGGGCTGCAAATGCCTGCTCCAGAGGGATGCTCAAGGTAGGAAGTGTAGGCAAAGTAGAGGCGGTTGATGACCTAGTCCTAGGTCGTGTAGGTGCTACTGGTGGTACGCGTTCTCTATAAGCCATACGGTTTATGTAAGTGGGGTAGAAATCCCAGTTACGTGGAGGATCGAGCTCAAGAGGTATGAAAGGCTGATCCCAGTCTATCTCGCTAGGAGGATAAGGATGTCGAGGCCAGTTAAATCCCCTATCCGGTACGGGAGAAGTAGGAGGTGACTCAGATCGTGCAGGTCTCATGCCTAAATTCCTGGACGACGATGCCATGCTGCGAAGTACGTGTTGTGTATGCCAATGAGTATACAGTAAGGAGAGTAAACGATGAGTAACTAACAACTGTGCGGTTATAGTCTAGTGTGTGTATGCAACCTAGTTCCCTATAACCAATGGCTCTGATACCAATCTGTCACACCCTCAAAATCCGCGTGCGGAGTTTTACCGCGAGGCGCGTGACATACCAGGATCTCAGTCATTAGTTACCAAGAACGACTCTATATGATTCATAAACAAAACCAGAGTTAACGTTTAAAATACTGCGGAAGCGTTTTTAAAACTAGAAAACCCAAAACAAGTAGTATGTAAAGAGAATGCGCAAAACATACGCGCCCCAAACACAAATGTTTAATATGAAAATAATCCCAAATTTGTAAACAAGCAAATGTAGACAACTCAACAATGCTGACGTGCGTGCTCCTAGGCAACTGGCAACCTTAACCTGAGAATAGCATACTAAACAAGTCAACACATGGTTGGTGAGTTCAAGAGTTTGCGTTAAAATATAAACCAATCAACAGTTTCCAGAGCATAAGTAGTGTATTGCAATAGATAGCTAGTCTATTAACATAAAAATATTAATCATAGTGATTTCGCGATCGAAGCTGACTGTGTTACGTTTGTTGCCTCCCGTCACGACTTACCGGGTCGTGACGAATGTGTTAGGACAAAATTGCACCCGTTTGACCTCGAGTCGCACAGGTGGGGCTCGTCAGACCCAGTAGTACTACCCAAGATTTCCCCGCTATTCAATATTAACAATCCGAAAGTGTGAGGACTTTCCATGGTAAACAGCACTATATCAATATTATACACACTCATATATAAAAGCGTTTGTGATCAACAGTATGCTATCTCCCCCAAAAGAGATTATGTAAAATAAGTGGGGCAAGAACTCACCTGATGCGCGCAAGAATTAACCTAGAGCTTAACTTGAAAGAAAGAGGGAAAGACAACCTTCAAAGGTCACCTAGAACACAAGAGTACATAAGTACATGTACACAGAATCAACATGAATCCCTAAGTGTTCTACAAACCAAGAGACTCAAGGTTTAAGAAAGACAAGACACATTTGACCCAGTTGACCCGTTTGACCCGTTGGCGACATTATAGGTGATAACTCGTTAATACTAACACAACAGCATATCATACATGATCAACATACAACCCAACAATAGTCCTAACATACCCATATGACCCATTACCATGAATTCCCACAAACAGGCCAAATCAGATAACTATCCAACTAAACATTCATACAACACACACAACACATTTAGTTACCTTAGAAATCATCCATGAACACACTAGCATGATCCTAATATCCCAAACATGCTCAAATCATCCAATTCAAGGATTTGTACAATTAAAGTTTCCCTTTTGGGAAGGTTCATCCCAAATTCATCAAACCCACACAACAATCATGAATTCATCAATTATATACCAATCCAAGTCCATGACAACATCTAAACATGATCAACAACACCTAATCAACATGATTTATCAACTTTCATACCCAAAAGTTACTATTTTTAGCAATGTATGAACTACAACATGCATTCTTGAATTCCTAACATTCATATCAACCATCTAGCATCTAAACATCATTACAAACACATCCATAACATTCATACATCAACCAATCATCAATTCATGCAAAATAAAGTTACTATTATTAGTAAGGTATGAACAATGTATCAAAATCATAGCTTTCTTGCATAATCGACGTTAACTAGCATATATACAATCCAACTAACATCATTACAACATCAAACAACCAACATTCAACATCCAATTTGATCCAAACTCGCCTCAAACTCACGGCCAAGATGATCATATGAACAAACAACCAAAATCCAAACTTTCTTGCATAATCAACGTTAATTAACATGTAATCTATCTAACAAACACATTAACATCAACAAACAAGCAACATTCGGCCTCCCATTCATCCAAATCGCAAATAACTTTCGGCTAGAACAAAATACATGAAAGAAACACGAATTTACCTTCTAAATCGCGAAAAGGAACGAGATTGGATGCTTCTAGTGCGATGTATGCCTTGCAATCGGTCCAAAATCGCAGGTTTGTGCTTGATCTCAATCGATTTTCGCAAGGGAGAGGGGGAAGAGAGTTGGTCGCGCCGAGGGGGGGGTTTTAGGGTTGGGAATTTCATTTTGTAACTTAATTTTTCACAATTACACTTTACACCTTGTAATTTGTATTTTTTTATCAAATTAATCTTTTAAATACTTTTTAAAATAGTTTTTAACTTAATAATGTAAACATTATTAGTCAACAATACTAATTTTATAAATTATCTCACTAATCACAAGATTCACGAAATGATGCACACGTTTCCTCTTTACGCGATAACGTTACTATTAACATTTAAATCACATAAGCATAACTTAATAATCACCTTGTTAACTTTATTATCATCAATTTAACATTACTGATTATTGTTAAGTCACCAACGTTCAACGACAACTAGTGTGTGCTCCCGACACGTGTATGCAAGACTTAACGGAACAAACGGAGTTTGGTAACGGAAAATTACCGGATGTCACACTTATAAGCCTCTACATGTCTGATTTGGTTATTGTTCCTGGATTTTTCATCCATTTCCAATGCTTCAACCTTGGCTACTAGTGAGTCAAGTGATAGGGCTTCTAAGTCCAATGTTGTTTTCATGAGAGATACTGACTGAGTCCAACTCTCAGGCAATGTGTGCAACATTTTCTTGTTTATTTCAACAGTGTCATATTTTAGTCCATAAACTATCATTTCATTGACCAATTGGACGTATCTATGCAACTGTTGAGGAATGGATTCCCCATGTATGTGATGAAAGGTCTCGTACTGGGTCCTTAGTTTTTCTTTCTTGATTTCCCGTATTTCTTCACTACCTTCACACATAGTGTGAAGAACCTTCCACAATTCGTGTGCTGTTTTGAAATTTTCAAAACGAGTCAAAATTTCAAAAGGCAGTGTCATAGCAAGAATGCTATATGCCTTCATGTCTGTTTTGACCCGTTTCAGGTCATCACCAGCTACACTCTTCAGACTAGGTGGCTTTTGGAAATAAAAGGACATTCATTGATAGATGTCCATAGATCAGGATCTTGAAAAATAATCCAATTTCTAAACATTATCTTCCATTGCTTAAATTTTGACTTGTTTTTCAACCTAGGAGGTTTTAATCCACTGTTAGAACTAGTCATATCGTCGGCCATGTTTGTTTAAATTTTAACTTAATAATAAAATTTTTAAGTGAAATTTGTTTGTTTAAATTTTAGTCTGTTGCTAAAATTTGATTAATCCTAATTGACTCTAGGATTTGTTTGATATTTGTTAAACCTTTTTAATTGTTTACCAAATAAAAAAAATTAATTAATTAATTAACTTTTCCCATGTAATGTTGCTTTCAATGCCACGGTGACAAGAAATGAATATTGTAAAAAGGAATGTTTGTCCTTTTTAATTAATGTGTGGTCAATGCAGAAGAAGGTCAAAAACCCTAAAAACAAAAGTGTTCTCTTTTGTGAGTTACTTTTAGGATCAAAAAATAGTTTTTCGAAAAATTTCAAAAGAAGAATACTGTTCTTTTTCGTTTCTTCAAATAAACAAACACAATTCCCTTGAATTGTGAATGTATTTTCAGATCAAAAACCTAGGGTTTTCTAGGGTTTTGATGTTTTGCGGTACAAATATTCTTCCAAAATTCAACAAAACCGATTGTTGAATGAAGAACAAAAATGTGTTTCTAGTGAGATTGTTACCTGTTTGTGATGATAATGAACAATCTGACCGGTTCAGAATGTTCAAATACTGTTTGTTTTGAAGAAAACCAATGAAACAGTGTTCAACAGTATTCGAAAATGTTTGCAAAAACCCTTTAAAACTGATGAGATTTAAAGGTTTTGATGATGATTTTGTTGTTGAAAACCTTCTGTTGAATGATGTTAACAAGAGATAAACAATACCTCTGTATTGTTTTATCTATTAAAACAACAGAAATCTTATGTATGTGTGATGTTTCAAACTAGAAATTCAAAAACACTTCTTCAAAATGCACAAACCGATTCTGAAATCATGTTAGCATTTAATGAATGTTATGAGTAGAAGAAGATGAGTTTGAAGATTTTGCATCTTGGAAATGTTTGTTTTAAAGCTAATAAACAACTGATTTCATGTTTGTTGAATGCGAGGATTGAAATCTATGAATGATTGAGCCAAGGCTCTGATACCACCTGATGAAATCAGCTTAAACTCATGATGAACATGAACATATTCAACTTGAATAAAAGGTTGATTCCCCCAAGGATCTTTTCAATATCTCTAAAACTTCAACACACTAGAATCATGGTACGGAAACCCATGATAATAGAGTATGAAATCAGTGTGTGTGTGTGTGTGTGTTTACGTGTGTGTGGTGTGTGTGCAAAAGTACAATCAAATAACTGCTTGATTGTATTGAATTCGTTCAAAAGCTTACAAAGGATTAGGGTAGCATGCTATTTATAGCCTACACACATAGCTATATATAATTACTGAACTACCCTTATGTAAACGAATATTACATAAATAATCCTAAGTCTATAAGCTATCCGTTGTGGATGATTAGCTGTCTGCTGTGGATGTTAATTTGTCCGCTGTGGAAGTCAGATAGCATGTCCGCTATGCCGTGGATGTTGTCCGCTGTGAACACTTATGTGTTTGCTTGTATGTTGTCCGTTGTGGAATGTTCATCCGCTGTGGATGATCATCCACTGTGAACACTTATGTGTGTTTGCTTGTATGTTGTCCGTTGTGGAATGTTCATTCGTTGTGGATGATCATCCGCTGTGAAGACTTGTGTGTGTTTTCTTGTATGTTGTCCGCTGTGGAATGTTCATCCACGGTGGATGAACATCCGCTGTGGACAGTTGTGTGTGTTTGCTTGTATGTTGTTCACTGTGGAGTGTTCATCCACTGTGGATGAACATCCGCTGTGGATTGTTCATCAGCTGTGGACTTAGGCATCCGCTGTGTGTGTTGTTCATCCGCAGTGGGCACTTGGACTTGATCTTCATCCGCTACATCTTCTTAGTCATCCGCTGTGGAAAACTCTTCATCCGCTGTCGCACTTAGCAAAAATTCCTTTTTATCTACATACCTGAAAAAGAAATTTAAGCTATATTAGTGTATGATATGATTGTTAATGATGCTAATGTTTTAGTTAATGATTTTTTGAATGTTAGAACACATTATGTTTGATTATGTTTGATTATGGAAAGCATCATCCTTTAAAGCATTAATCCATTAATGCACTTGTTGAGTCCAACAAGGGGAGTATTGTTGAAGCTTTTAGAAGATTAACATTTTGTCTTTATGTGTTTTTTGTCATAGTATAGGAACTTATTTTGTAAATATAAGTTCCTTTGTCTTTTGATAGTATTAATAGGATATTTTATATATTTTGTAGGTAATTGATTCAAAAAAAGAGAGTCAGTCAGTGAGTCAATTATAAATTGTAACCCTTACACATTGTATCCTGTGTATTTGCTATCAATGAAATCTATGAATTTTTTGATGTAATTGCATGTGTTTGATTACTTTGTGTTTGAATTGATCATTGCGTTACAATATCATCACAGATTCGATCATTTTGAACCGATCAAGAGCAAAGCAACGAACTTAGTTTCCATTACCTGAAAACATGCTAAAATATGTCAACTAAGGAGTTGGTGAGTACATAGGGTTTAGAAGTAAACATATAGTAGATAACAATGTTCAAACCAATAAACAATTTTCCAAATACATGTAAGTAAACTATTATATATGAGTCCACAACCAACCCTAGTGATCGAATGCCCTCCCGTCTAACCCCCTGACACAAGAGGTCAAACTAATAGTATGCTTGTCTAGTGTGCAGTTTCTGAACATCCAGCTCCTTTCAAGTCAAAAAGAATACGTTGACACAAAGGATGCTCGGTATTGATTGGCATGCTTCAACCCGAGTTCCGAATGGGATTGTCTGGCCAATAGATCTAAATAGGTAATCCTGTGGCTTCCCCGACGTTAATGGTTGTGTAGATTTTAGAAAAGAGGAACTTTATAGTAAAAAGTTTCATAAAATATAGCAACATGTATAATCAGTTTAGTTTTATTAGTATAAGAAAGCTATCATTGAGTTTGCAAAAGACTAGTTTGAATTTAGAATTTGAATTCCCAATATGATATAAAAAGCATGTTTCCACCACCAAAATATAAAAGAAAAAGGGGCTATGAACTCACCTTGTAAAGTAGGTGGTTGATCTTGCAACTTGTAGTAACTGGGAGTGAGGATTGCCCTAAGTAAGTTTATTTAGTTAGTTTATTGTATTTGTCGATAGTTGAGGGGTTGTTATTGTAAAAGTTCAAGAATGGTTATCGTATACTAGATACTAGGATTCCCAGGAAAGAGTTGGTGGATTTTTATCACTTAACTATCCCGTCTTTCCTTAGCCATAACCTTTTACTTGCCATATAACTACATACTGGGTGAAATGATTCTAGATGTATACTAGACCAAGTCAAAGGTGTGTTTGGTATGTTTATAAAGTATAGGGAACAAGTTTAAATATAAGTTAAGCAAGGTTGAGAATAGACAAGTTATATTGTATAGGATTACAATTGAAAATATAAAGAATTTTACTAGAAACATGATTCAAGTTGATGGATAATAATAAGAATCACTAAAGATTGGATTTTTATTTTTTAAAACATGTTTACATTACTTATATTATAATAAAAATCTTCGCTTTACATTATATTTATGAAAATATTGAAAAGTTGTAAAATTTAGGATTTTGACAGCTTTGGAAAGATTCGCGCACTAAACTTGCACGCGCTGTTTGATGGGTCAAATCAATGAGTTAGAAGACGTTCTTTATATGGTTGGAAAGATAAAACTCAGAATATTATTTAAAAAAAAATATCGAACAAGTGTTTGTTATGAGGGAGATATGACTATCCGAAGTTGGCCCTATGAATCTATCAAAATCTGAAAATTTAAGTTTGAAGTGTTTAAGCAAAGTTTTGATGATTTCATATTTATTTGATGCTTTGATCCATCATAGATTTATGATTACTACAAAAACATATTATGTAATCATAGATCTAAGCTAGTTATATTTGAATTTTGATAGAACAAAATTAGAAAGGTATAAACACGAAGAACACTAAAACTTACTTGATGAGGGAAGCTTCTTGGATCTTTAAGAGAGTTTTTATGGGTGAGATTTGTTGCTATGAGAGCTCTAAATTTAGTTTTTGGTATGAAAAATAATGAAAATCAGACCCTTATTTATAGTGAAAAATTTAAGGTTTTAGGTTTCAGTTAAGATAGATTTTCTTAATATTTTTATTAATAAAATTATTATTTTAGTATGGATAGGGATGAATGATTTTTTTTGATATTTTAGAATTACAATAAGTTTGATTAATTATTTTTAGATTTAGGATAATTACTAGTTAATTATTATTAGTTTATTAGATATATATTACTTAAATGTTTAAAATAATAAAATAAAATATTTGTATATAATTTTGTAATTATCTATGCATATATATATATATATATATATATATATATATATATATATATATATATATATGTGTGTGTGTGTGTGTGTGTGTGTGTGTGTGTGTGTGTGTTTAGATATTTATAAGACTTAATTTAATTAGTTTAATTTCATCCTTTGAATAATAGTAACATATGTAATCCTAAGTTACACATATATAAATTTTTGCCCTTATAGTTATATATGTTTCACTTATGTTGTAATTTAGCATT
The DNA here is from genome assembly GCA_025506505.1 of Flaveria sonorensis. NCBI lineage: Eukaryota > Viridiplantae > Streptophyta > Magnoliopsida > Asterales > Asteraceae > Flaveria > Flaveria sonorensis. The sequence continues at coordinate 29,823,302 of CM046439.1, read as the reverse complement.
GTTTTAGAATTTAGTTAATCCCAGGGCACTTCCAAGTTACTATTTATAGCAAGATCGAATATTTACGAACATGTTATTATAGAATCACATTAGCATGCAATAGTATCACAATGAATCACAATGTATGGATTATGAGATAAATTCCCCAATCAATGTTTACATATGGAAAAACCGTAATCATTAAAAGAGTTAAGTAAGTTAAGCATGAAAAATCAAAGATATTACAGTCTCCCCTAGTTAAGAGAATTCAATCATGAAAAATCAGGAATGGGCAACAGCAAGCAAAACTAAACATGTCTATATGCGTGTAACTAAGGCATCAGACTATAGTCTAAATGTAATGCAAATGAAATGCAAATTTTATTTTAGTTCTCTATAACCATTGGCTCTAGTACCAATCTGTCACACCCTCAATTTCCACAAACGGGGTTTCCCGTTGGACGTGTGACATACCAGATTCTCAGCCATTAGTTACAACAAACGGTACAATAAATATAGAACATAGTTGTGCAATATTATTAGAAAATCCCAAAAACATAACTAATAATGTATTCACGACAAACGTTTGTGGAAGCGTAAGAATTCGTATCTCAAATGCGCAAAACTCGCGCAACTTAAATAAATGTAACTTTCAAAAACAATGTTTAATCGTTTAAAGTAATTAGAATGTATGCAACATGAGATGCTCCTAGTCGTCCACACCTTATGAACCTGAAAGAAACATGCTAAAGTGTCAACATAGGATTGGTGAGTTCACAGGTTTTGGTAAATGATAACATAATAGATACACAGATCCGGTAAACAAAGTAATATCAGTAGATAGCTAGTCTACATTACATAGTGTATGAAGTTCGCAACCGAAGCTGACAATATAAATGAATGCATCGACTGTGGCTATCAGTCCACGGTAACAGATATTGGGTCAATTAAACACCCATTTGACGTGCAGTCGTGCTAGCACGACTAGCCTAGGTAGGGTTTGTCAAACACAGTAGATCTACTAAGAACTACCTCGCTAAAATACATAAATTAACTGTTGGAAAGTGAGGACTTAAATTGGTACAACACTAGTAAACATGTGATAATACAGTAATACTGATCAAATGAAGAACATTTTGAAAAGAACACGTTTCTCTTCCCTAAAAGATATTATAAAAAAGTGGGGCCATAAACTCACCTTAAATAGCACAGCAAAGTAAGGTAAGGTGCAAACAATTAGACTTCTGGAATACCTGGATATCAGTTAATGTCTATTAATATTAATTATTAATATTCGAACTATACAGTTTCACGTTGACTACTCGTGCACTATGCAGGACTTCGTTTTTCTCCCATTCACATGCAAGCACGACTAACACAACCCACACATAATATGCATGTTATATGTAAAACATATAACAGATAACACATATAAAATATATATACATATTATATATAACAAACACTCGTATATACTAAAGACCACATACACACATATATATATTTTATAATCTGTCATGCACCTACCATTAACACACCAAAATTCGTGCTGCCCATAAGAAACAGTATACTGTAAATGGCCACATGCACTCTTAGGACCCTCATATATCTATACTCACATATACATGCAAGATTACACCATACATCAATACACATGCACACAATGCATGTACCAACCACATATAGAATGCCAAAACCCACATTCATGCAACATATACTAATCCTCAAATTAAAACCCAAATACACCAACACTTCAGTAACCCCCACCATCCATAAAACCATGAACGATTTCCAAATCATATTCCAAAGCATGAACCCAATTCATCCTTGAGTTACATACATCATAACAACAAAAACATATGCTCATACGCGCACATAATACTCTCAATGAGCAACTAGTTCACCACACCACGTATCAAGATCTCCAAGAATATATACATATGCACATACAACACGCAATCTGGGAAACATACACACACAAACGAACATACACATACACAATATCATAGATGCATACAATTAGCATACGAAACACAGATCGAATACACACGGCAGAACACATATATGCATATATCTTTGTACAATATACAAGTACATCAAATGTGCATATAGATACATACAAGACACATATAAGAATATACACATACATACAATAGCGCATGTAGAGACGAACACGCATACCCGCATGCCATACAAGAATAATCAGATCGTGCAACCCACATTGCAAACCGAAACCGAAAATGAAACCAATCATGCGATATTAACATACGTAGCATACATAGACGAGGGTTGCGATTAACCACATGAGTCGTCGGAGTTGTGATCGCTGAGCGACGGAAAGGAGGTGCTACGGTTGAAGGGGCTGTCGATGGTGAGGAAAGGGGCTGTCGTGTGAGATAGGAGGGGGAGCTAGGGTTTTTGAGAGGGTGCTTTTGATGGAGATCAAGGGTGACGAAATTCTCTCAACTGGGGGAGACTGTAACATTCATGAATTTTCAGGTAACTTTATAGCCCCACATATTAAGCCCTAATACTCTTACTCTTGTCAAACCATAATATTATTGTTTACTTAACTTTGAGTTATTAGCCAATGTGACTTGGACTTAATTGAAAGTTAGATTAAGTACGTAATTACATACTGAGAAGGTTCATGCATAAATGCCATTATGTGATGATTCGTGATGGTAGCTAATAATAACCCGTGACACATCATTTGGGCATGTAATCATGCATGAAACTACTACCTTTGACCGAATGTTTTGTCGTCAAGCATAATTTTTAACATGTCAAGATACCAAGTTTAATGCGACACAACATCTGTTAGCCTTTCATAAACAAAACTATGAACCTTGATGCAATGTTTTTTTTAAATAAACGAGACGGTTCAAGTAACCCATAATTTCTCACCCGTCGTTCGGAAATCCTAAATGCATTTACTAAGTTATAAACTTCATAACTAATTCAATATGGAACTTACTTTGTGTACAACAAAGCATTTAAATATAACTTGGTTTAGTGATAACAATCAGAACAAAATCACATACAATGGGCTTTGGAAACCAAATGTAACTAATGATCGCATAAGTAAATCATCAAGCATAAATCACCAAATCCATTAACATAAATTGGAAAATTCAAGAAGGTGAACAAAACTATGTCCATGTCCTCATAATACTTGATTTATTGAGGCCAAAAACAACTCCAAAACACTCTTAGCACTCCCAATAAATAATGTTAGATACCAAGGGAAGTTAAAACTTAAACAAGTGGATAATAGAACATTGAAACGTCACTTCATGGGTTGTCAAAAAGAGCTGCAACTGGTCCCTTCCTGCTGCTTGATGGGGGCTGCTGGAAATACCATCAAATCATCACCATTTCTCCTAGTTACAACATCCCATACCTTTCAAATAAAAGCCATCTAAGCAATCGTGGTTTGGGACATCAAATCTAGTATTAAAATACTGAAATGAAGTACAAAAGAAGGTGTGACATGCTGCTGGAACACTGCTCGAGCATGCTGCTGTTGTTGCGGCCCAAGAACGGCCAAATCACAAACAAAAAGTTGTTCAAAGATGCTTTGGGATCTCATGATGAGATTCCCTACTAAACCCCTTATAAAACCCACCCTAAAGCAGATATTTATCACAACAAAACACTCTCAAATCCTGCCCAAACCCAGCTCCAAGAGGGCTGCCTGTTGCTGCTGTTGTGATCGCGAGAAGGAAGAAGAGCTCAAGAGCACGGTTTGGACCTCTAACACGCGTTTCTTCTTGCACCGACACTTACCAACGGGTATAAACTTAAAACCACTTAAACTAAACATTATAAATGTTATATTAGTCGTTAATAAGGTCCCATGACAGATTAGAAGTCGAGTTTCTGGAAGAACTTATAACTGGACATGATAAGGTCTTTAGGATTACACTTACGTTACAGAACTGAAATCTCCCTAAGCACACACTTAAACAAAGATTTGAAACATTAAATAGATACTTTTCACACTTAGTTTTAGTGCTTTCTCATGTGTGATACTAAATCTCTAGTTAATAACTTAGAAGACATAACAACAAGGATGTGAAACCAACATGGACAGCAACCTGACAGATTTATTAACCCGACTTTAAGATGCTGTAACTTGGTCAAAAACAAACAAAATGAAGTGTTTCTTGAGCCTAGAGTGATTTTCAACATGTTATCTTTCAAACCCAACTGATCCCGTAATTTTCCATGGAGATTTGGTCTCCCAAAAGTGCAAAAGAAAATGGAGTGTCAAAAGTAACTTTTTCAGACAGAATGTTGACCCGACTTTACAAGGCCATAAACTTGTCAATACTTAACCAAAAAACGTTAGTTTTGTGTCAAACGTTAGCTTAGTATCTTATCTTTCCAACGCATACACACACGCCTGTTAAAACTTAGACATGGACCCCCATCCGACCAAGATACGAACAACTGTCCAGAAATGTGCTGCAGTGAATATAGTAAAGGGAAAACGATTTTAAATGGGTTATAGGGTGGGACTGGAGCCTGATTTTCACACTTATACATGATTAGGAGTTAGAATTGGTGATTACACAATTCTTGTAATTTATCTTGATGCCTTAATACAGGTTACAAGCAGACGCATCACGATTGAAACTATTAATAATAACCTAGATTCTAGTGAATAGAACATATAGATATCATAGGTTATAATCTACACCATTACTAATATGAGTAAAAACAACCTCTAATGTACCCTATTACCCTAAAAAACTTACAAATAAACTTAATGATTTAATCTAAGACGATTTACACGTTGACTTACTAAACTTACCAACGAAATCACTACGTACATGTATATATGTAGGAAACACTCCAGAGTAGCATCATCATATTTCGGATTAAGAAATCTCTAACCACTCAACAACAACAGTGAGTTCTCGTAGCCCCTTTTCCCTTTTAAATGATTTTGGGGGAGAAACACGCTTGTAACAACAACATTTGAATCATTGCTTTATATGTTATGTCTATTACTGAAATATTGCATAAGTTTACGTTATCATTATTGCATGCTAAATTCCCCATTCACGCTACGCAACCAATTAACTCTTGGATAGAGATGCTGGAAGATATTGATAGTACTATCAGGGTAGGAACCCCCATTCTTTAGACTCGTTGAACGCGTCAATCAATGGTCGCTCACATTGAATGTTTATTTCTGCAACAACAATAGCCAATACTATTGATAAGTATTGGAGGGGTTTTTAATTTTCTCATGGCTATAGTTTTGGTTATGGGCTCATGGCTTTATGTCTTGTATTTACATCCATATATAATGGCTTGATTCATATTTACTTACAACTGCTTACTATTATAACAATTGTTATCGAGTCTCAAACTCTACGAGCTCACCAACTTTTAGTTGACCTATTTTAGCGTGTTTTTCAAGTGATAATTAACCTTTTGCAAATCTAGGCTACAATGGAAGATTGCTTAATATAGATTTATGATCTGAATCCATATGTGTAATCTATATTTTGTAACCTAAGACAATGATGTAGAACTAATATCTTTTGAATGCATTACGTTTAGTATTTCTCATACCATGTGTTCTAAAGATACTTAATTCGTCACTCACTCACATTTCTGTCTTGGCGGGGGTGTGACAGATTGGTATCAGAGCCGTGGTTATAGAGAACTAATAGGCCTTAGATACACCCTCTAGACTATAACTATAAGCTCAACAACTATACTAGAACACACTTAGTAATAACTGTAGTCACTTTCTTGTTTACTTTTATATTTAAATTGTTACAGCCACGCCTTCCCAATGCACACATTCTAGTCCATTTTGTTTCATGCATGCAAGGTACTCGAACGAATCGTTCAATTTTCAATATTATGAGAATGACGAATATTATTAGTTATATGTTCTAACCATGAAAGATGTTGCTCCAATATTATGATATCGCTCTTACATAGTGCCATAATTTATATGTATTTAGAACATGCCGCCTAGACGATCAAGCGAGCCAAACCTAGCTGAAATTTTTGCGTAACAACTGGTTGACGCAATGCCGGCCATAATCGCTCAAGTAAGCTACAACCTTCTGAATTCTGACAGTGGTAATTGTAAGGCCCCGTTCCCGGGAACCCCACAGCTGGTCAATCACAACCTTATTTATAATAAGACACAATAAATTTCATATAAACATTGCAGCGGATTAATTTATCAAAAGCCATTCATTCATTAATATTTGATATTGACAAATAATACATCATTGTTTTAAAAGAGTTATAAAAGAATATTCAGTTTGTCAGGATCAGTGATCTAAGTTTGATCAATTAGAGTTGAATCGCAGCGGAATTAGAACAAGAATTAGACAAATATTGCAAGAACACAATAGATATTCAATGGAACAGTGCACGGTTATAGAGAAATAGGGTTTTCTGCAAAAGGGATAATAACATTCATGCACACATGCTTCGGTATGGCGGCTGCTAGGTTTTTCTAAGCTGCACAGATTACAATTAGGTCAGCATTCCTTATATAAAGGAATGTGACGTCTGCTGATGTCACTTGATAGTGACGTCTAACAGAATTATTACAAACTACTGAAAGTAAGCAAACTACTGAGAATGTTCACAACAACTGAGAACATCTCAGAGTATGCTAAGTACACGAAGAAACATAAAACTACTGAAACTACAAGTACAGAAAAGAAAATACAACTACTGAAAGGAAACCATCACAACTACTGAAGAGGTCTTCTTCAGCTGTTGTGACAACATCTGAAACTTGGTCTTCAGTCTTTGTCTTTAGCTTTTGTCTTCAGACTTTGTCTTCAGTTCTTTTACTTCAGACTTTGTCTTCAGCTCTTTCACTTCAGACTTTGTCTTCAGCTCTTTCACATCAGACTTTGTCTTCAGCTCTTTCACTTCAGACTTTGTCTTCAGCTCTTTCACTTCAGACTTTGTCTTCAGACCTTGTTATCAGTTGATGTCTTCAGCTGTTGCAGACTACTTCAGTTGTTATAATGTCTGTGGGACTTAAAGGTTTTTCTGATCAGGCTCATTGGTTCTTTTGGTCCAACAAACTCCCCCTGAACCAATGCAGCCAAAACCTTTAAGCTTATTGAGGTCCCACTTATTCTTGGCAGAAATACTCTCTTGATCAGCTTCAGAGATATCAGATAAGCACAGGCCAGGGAACAGGTTTCAGTAGATGTGAATGTCAAAGGATGGAAGGGAACTCTGTCTTGGGGAAACTGGACACAGAGCTGTTATCCCAACCATGAAACCTACTTCCCATTGATGAGTCTATAAGACTCTCTGACGTAGGCCTCAAGGAGAACAACTTGTTCCTCCTTAGTGAGTTCTTCTGCTTCTCCTTCGAAGAAGAACTCTGGGCCATAGTACTCTGATAAGTACTTTATCGTCTTTCCATTTTTCAACTCAACAGTTGTTATCTCTCTGTAAGCAAATTCATCTGGGTGAGTCCCTTCTAATAACAACTGGAGTTCATTTTTCTTGATCTCTTCAAGCCTCTTGTATAACAACCCCTTCTTGACCATTTTGTTCTCCATTAGAGTTTGAGGGGTCATCTTTGACTTGTAGGCTCTCTTGAAGTCTTCAAGTATTTCCCAGGGTGAGACTACAATGGCCAACATAATAGCAGCATCTATGGTCTTTCTCACTTGGCCATTGTATCTACTTGGTATGGATTTCTTATGAATTCTAGAACTAACCCTGGGGTCTGGCCAAATCCTTACTCTCTCCTTTTGATATTGAAAGGTATACCTGAGAGCATACAGCCTTTGAGCGTGTTTCTTCATGGCTTGTATAGATGATGACTGAGGAAACTCTTTGTCAATCATCTTCAAAAGTTGCTCATCGTGCTGTTTCTGCTGTTCTTCTTCTTCAATCTTAACTTTCACCATTTGCCTCTGAAAGTCTGGTGTGATCATTTGTTGACTTCTGGGCTCAGGTAATTTTAGAACAGCAGAGATTGGCAGACTGTCTTCTTCATCATCTTCTTCTTCTTCTTCTACCATCCTCAACACCCTTCTCCTCCTTCTGGGTGCATCACTGGATATGGTTTGAGGTGGTTTTTGGGATAAGGGAGTTGGTTTTGAGGGTTGAGTTGGTTTGGAGAGTTGTGGTGTTGGTTGTTTTTGAGTGGGAGTTTGGAAAGGCTGATCTAGCATTTTTGTGGTAAGTTTGGCTTTGGAAAGCTTGGCCATATCAGTTCTCTTCCCAGCCCTGCTTCATCTAAGGCTTCGATGATCAACCCCTTATTGAATGCTTCAGAAGCACAGATTCTGGTGGTTATTGCCAGAATACTGTCTCTGGTCCATGATTTAATCTCAATTAATGATCTTCCCAAGTATTTTGCAATAAACCTGATCATTATCTCCAACCTCTCCCTTTCCATTACACTGTAACTGGCCCATCTCTCTTGTATCTCTTCAATCTCCAGCCTTCTGATCTCAGTGTCTAATGTGGCTGTATCAAAGCCCTGTCTGAAGAGTTGGTCTATTATTTTGTCCATTGATCTGCTGTGAGCTTCATCAGCTTCTTTAATCAGATCTTCCAATGATTTCTCTTCATCAGGCTTTTGAGTTTCAGCACTTTTCTTTCTCTTGTATGTGATCAGCTGTTTTTCCTTTTCTAACTCCTTTTCTTTTTCTTGTTGTTTCTCATCTTCCACTCTCTTTCTCTTTCTTTCTTTCACTGCCTTAGACTCCCCCTTTTGGGTGCATTGGGTTCAGGGGTTTGAATGGCAGAAAGCTTCTTTTGCACAGCATCATCAACAAGTGTTTTTAGATATGAGGAGATTTCTCATCAATGGCTTTATGCACAATCTCATTGATGATGGGAGTGATGAGAGGTAAGGAATTTTGAAAGGTAGCAACCATCTGCTCAGAGGGATTCTGTCCCTGAGAGGTGGTGCCAACAACAGTGGCTGGTGGCTCAGTTGAGTGTAGTGGCGGAGTGTTTGGGGAACCTTCAGATGAAGGTGCCATCTGTGGGTTTATTGGGGCAGATGGACTTTGATCCTGAGACATTTTGGCAAGCAGTTCTTTGAGTCTGCTCACTCAGCCTCAAGGATTGTGTTATGGGCCAAGACATCGTAGAAAAAGCCCAGGTCATCATCAGTCTTTGCTGAATCACCTGACCTCCTGATTGAATCAGGATGTACATGCCCTGAGTGTAGATCAGTTGTAGCATGTGCCCCTTGTTCTTGGTTCTGGGGACTTCCTGCCTCAGGACTGAGTCCTTCATCGGCAGTTGCCTCTGGTGAGGTCTTAGAGATGTTACCAACTTCATCCTGGTCATTTGCTGAATCAGTAGAAGTGGCAGCCTCACCAGATGTTCTAACCTCCTCCTCTACACGGGGAGATTGAACATTATAACCCCTGTGCTGTGGGTTATCAGCAGCATTTTGGTCCTCTTCCTCAGCTGTTGAGGTTCTCCCCATTGTAATGGTGTCTGGGGAGGAGGAGAGGAATGCAGCTGACTCAGCACTTGTGCAACAATAAATGTTGGGCTTTGAGGGGCGGTTGCATTTGGAGATAGGTTTGAAGCAGATTGCACCCGGGGTGACTGGTGCTCTTCAATGGTAACCTTCTCAATTGAGATAGGTTCCAGCATTGTGGTATCCCCAATTTTGGTTGCATCAGGATCCTGTTGAGAGGATGCCTGAGCTGCTAGGGCTGGTGAGTCTTGGACACTACTGGGGGGTTAGAACCAGTAAGTGTTTCCTGTATTGGTGGTACAGGGGCATCCTCAGGGGACTCATCTCCCTGAGTAGCCTTTTAGGCTTTTTGGTGTAGGGTTTGGTAGGGACTTTGGATCTGGAAGTGGAGGCTGTGGGTTCCCGCTGCTTGGGTTTTAGCAGCCGGGCAGCCCCTTTCATTGTAGGGTCAGAGTTGTGCCTGGAGTATACTTCAGGCAATACAGCCGGAGCAGGGACTCCAAGGCCAACAAGGCCGTCTGATTTTAGCTGTGTTAAAATTATGGCCATGAGAAACCTGGGATATAATATCCATCTGTTTGCCACAGGTTTCAAGGCCAGATCCTTTAGTTCCATAAAAACTATCTCAGAAAAATTTAGAATTTGTCGTTCAAAGATAGAGTATAATACCTGTTGCCATCGGGAGGACATCTGATCCCATGAGGAGGTTTTTGGTGCAAGGCAGACATTCACCATGTGGAATATAAGACGTTCAGCATCATGGAAGTGCTTCTTCAGAATGGTGGTAGCACTTAAGTCTCCTTCATACCCGTTGTTGATGAAAGACATATCGGTTGTGCCTTTCGGGTATTCTGTGACACAGGTGGCATCATGTAGATCTAGGGTTTGTCGAATGATGTCCGGAGTGATGACCACCTGTTTCTGGTTGACCAACGACTGGAGAGTGATTTGGCTATCATTCTCACCAGTTTGCACAGAGACGTTGGTCCAGAACTGGCTTAGGGAATCGGGGTATATGGTAGGATTCAGAAGAAAAGCGGTTCGGTACTGGGAATCTACCATAAGATCGATGGCGTTATCAAATTTGTTCCAGAAGGCCGATTTCGAGAGGTAGGCAACACAGTTGTGTCTGGGTTTGAGTTTCATGGTCGCCATTGTTGAGAGAGTGAAGGACGGAAAACGGCTAATGAAACGTTTGAAAGTAGGTTTAGGTATTTATAGGGTAAGAAAAGGCTGATATAAAACGACTGAAAGTGTTGGTGCTGTCATCAGTTGTTTGAAAACAACTGAAGACCTGGTTTTAACTTTCAGAAGTAACAACTGAAGACTTGGTATTAGTCATCAGTAGTTGTGAAACTACTGAAGACATGGTTTTGGCTTCAGGTGTTGTAACAACTGAAGACTTGGTGTTAGTCATCAGTAGTTGTGAAACTACTGAAGACATGGTTTTGGCTTCAGTTGTTTGAAGTGAAGCAGCAGTTGTAGAAACAACTGAAGAGAAAATTTCTCATCAGCTGTTGTCGTCAATTCTTAGCTCATCAGCTGTTTCATTCTGACCTCAACACTTATCAGACTTGTCTGATTTTCAGACGTTTCATTGGTCATCAGTACTTATCTGTTATATTGACATCAGTAGTTGTAACTACATCAGTAGTTGTAACCACATCAGTTCTTTTCAACAGATAGAGTACTTCAGTACTTTTAAGTAATTTAGTCTTCAGTAGTTATGAAAACTACTGAGGATAAAAGAACTTATCAGTACTTATTTGTGACAATAGTATACGAATGCTCATCAGTACTTGTTGACTGAGATCATCAGTAGTTGTCACTTATTCTAGCTGCAGCATACCAAGCCTTAACACTAGGTTTTGGAAAGTTGAACTGTCCAAAGGCTTAGTAAATATGTCTGCAAGCTCATCAGCACTAGGAACAAACTTTGGATCAATCAGACCTTTTTCAAAACAATCCCTAATAAAATGATGTCTGATTTCAATATTTGGTCCTTTATTGGTAAACCTCTCACTAAACTATTGTGGATCAGCTGATTCATGTTTTTGAGATTAACATGACCCAGCCTTCTATGCCACAGTTTAGATTCCTGAGGAGAGGCCTTGGAGAACAGGCAAGGATGACCTTTTAATCAATCTTCTTTGACAAATCCAAGGCATATACTCTTCCTATCCTGTTGGCCTTCAGGAGAGTATGTTCATCCAATACCTTGTCAATCAGCCTCAGAACTTTGGAAGACAGAATCCGGCAGTTCTGGCTTGTGAAAAGTGCAACATGCCCTTTATCACACATCTGACTGACACTCAGTAGATTATACTTGAGATTCTCCACATGGTTAACATCATCAAATCTGATTTCTCCATTTGACACAAATCCTTTCCCGATGATGTAACCTTTAGCATCATTTCCAAATGAGACAAATCCCTTCTTTCCTTGAGAGTAGTCATTAAGAAGAGAACTGCTCCCAGTCATATGCATAGATCCTCCACTGTCTACATACCAGATGCTTCTTTGGCATGCTGAAGAACCCTGCATTTATCATAAGAAACTAGTTAGCTTTAGAGACCCAAACCTTTTTGGTTTTGGGTCTGTTTTCATCAACAGATTTAACCATAACTTGTTTCTCATGATTAACAGCTGATGAAGGTGGAGATGGTGCTGAAATGGAATTCTTAGATTTGGGCTTGGATTTCCTTTTCAGTGGTTTGATCACAGGTGCATCTAGTTGGTTAACTCTCCCCAACAAATGCTGAACCATCATAACAAGTTGTGTCTGATTTGTTGCTAAAGCCTTCAGCTCATTTGACACATCAGTACTTGTTTTTGATGAGTTCCTGTGACCCACCATTTCCTCCTTCTTGAAATTCACAGACTTCGTCTGATGTTTATCATGAGGAACACTATCAGCTGTTTTCTGATAAACCCCATCCTTCTTTTTGGATTTTGGTGAGGCCTTGGGTTTATCAGTTTGAGATGACTGTGGTACAAACTTGGTTTCAAACTCATTTTTCATTTTATTTATCTCTTCTTTAATGAGCTTATCTCTGTTGAGTTTGGAACCCTTTTTGTACCAGCATTCATCAGATAGATGATTGAATTTACCACATATTTCACATGGCTTATTCTTCATCTTGGATTGATCAACTGCTGAAGTGGAAACTACTGAAGGTGTGATCTTCAGTACTTTCCTCCTTTCAGTACTTGTGTTAAGTACTGAAGGATCGGTAACAACTGAAGACTTGTTCTTCAGCTGTTCTCTATCCGTCCTGAAAGACCGTATGATAGATTCCTCAGCAGTTGTTAATCCTTTTATTTCATCAGATTTGAAATGCTTTTCAGATGTTGTGACTTGCCCTTCAGTACTTGGAGTACTTTGAGGAACAACATCTGAATTTCTCAGCTTCATGTGTTTATCAGCATTTAAACCATCAGGCAATTGATTTGCTGAGATCTTAACACTGACTTCATCCTCTAATTTTGTATTATCATTTGAGGATGAATCACATGATGATGTGGTTTGGAAATTACTTTCACCTTCAGATTTTACTATTGATTTTGAAGTAAAATCAGTAGGTGGTGCAGTATGATTGTAACCTATTCCAAACTTCACATTTGAAGCTGTTTGCTTGCTGAGAAGCATTTCAAATCCCTTGCAGGATGTTACCCAGCGGTCACACTCAACTTGGGTAGCTGCAAGTGTCTCTTTGAGACTTCTGTGGTTCTCAAGTATGACCTCTACCTTAGCCTTTTCATCATTAAGTTGGCATTTAAGCTTGTAAATCTCATCATCTTTGTCATTAAGTGCAGACACATACTCATCTTTTCTTTTGGAAATAGTTTTCTCAAGCTCAAGATTTTGATTGATTAAAGCTACATTTGCCTCTCTAATAGAGACAAAGGCAGCTATGCATGATTCAGAACATAACTTGGCTTTAGCCTCAGAAGATACCTGGGTTACCTGTGAAGATGAAGCATCTGAGCAGGAACCCTCAGTAGACTCCAGGGCCATGAGAGCAAGATTCCCAAAAGGATGTTCACCACCATGTTGACCAGCACCAGCAGATAATTGCTCATTGAAACCAGAAAGATCATCTGGTAAGCTGCTCCAGTCAACAACTCCTGGTGTGAAGAAGCTGTGATGAGGTTGAGATTGTGATGGAGATGGTTGAGGCTCAGGTAGGGCTTGAGGTTGTTGTGCTATAGGGACATGAACTGGATTTGGCTGTGGCATGTAATAGCAGGGATAAGGATATGGCATTGGACCCTGAGGGACAAAGTATGCAGGAGATTGAGGTTGTGAGTGATGACCAGAACTAGCAGGATGTTGCCCTTTGTTTTGTGAACTATTGCTTGGAAAGGTCACAAAGGGTGCAGAGGAGTTAGATCCAGTTGATCTACACTCTCTTGCAAAGTGCCCAAGCCTGTGGCATTTGTGACACCTCAACTTACTCTTGTCAAAACCAACTTTGGTTTTGCCAGAGAGTCCTGGAAATTTCCTACCAGTTCTCTTGTAGAACTTTTGAGATCTGATATTGATCAGGGCCATTTGGCTCAAAATATCCATCTCTTCTAAATCATCATCAGCAATACCCTGCAAATCATCCATGATAAAGCATAAATTATCACTATTACACCCAGAATGACTGTCAACACCAACAAATGCATGATCAGAACTGTTTGAAGAGAAATCTATATGCTCATCATAATGACTTTCTGATCCAGCATATTCTGACTCATGACCGACCAAGGCAGTGTTACCTGGTACAAAGTCATCAGAGAGCTTTCCTGATGATGCCAGTTTCCTTTTCTGCTCTATCTCTCTTTCAAATGTAAGCAGTTTCCCATGGAGTTGGGTGAGAGATAGGCTATCCAGATTTGCACTGGAGCGTAGGACAATGGTGTATGTGTCCCATCTCTCAGGCAGTGATCTGAGGAATCTGTTGTTCATCTGGCTGTTAGTATACTCATGCTTGACCATTTTCAGCTCAGAGATCAAGCAGGAGAAACGCTCAAACTGTTGAGTCAGTGTCTCACCCTTCCTATGAGAGAATGTCTCATATTGTTGGGCGAGGATTTCTCTGTTGTTTGCTAAGACCTCATCAGTTCCTCCGAATTGTTCCTTCAAAGCATTCCAGAGGTCATGAGCAGTTTCATGATGCATAAGCCCAGAATAGATTTCATTGGCAGTGCCATGGCCAGAATTCCATGGGCTTTAGCATCAATCTCAAACAGTTTACGATCTTCATCTGAGTATTGCTCCTTCTTCTTCGGAACCATTTGGTTGGTCTCCGGATTGTTCACCATAGGCTTGTGTGGACCATGAACCACAGATGTCCAACACCTGAACTGTTAACAGACAGGTGATGGAGCATTCTTCGTTGCCATATGTTATACTCACTCCTAACCAGCATCGGAGGCTTGGTTGAGGAGCCAGTATTGTGAGGGTCATTAGAAGGAGTAGTCATTCTCAGATTCAAACCAAAACAATCAAGTTTCAAAGATTTAGCACAAAAACACAACAAACTCAATATGAACCAAGAAGAAACTCAAACAGAATAACCAGAAGCAGCAGAAAATCAATCTCTATAACCAATTCTTGCAAATATGCTAATTCGATCAAACTTTAGATATCGAAATAGCAGTTTCAATGATCAATTGTTAAACCGATCAATGATTAACCAGCTCTGATACCATTTGTCAGGATCAGTGATCTAAGTTTGATCAATTAGAGTTGAATCGCAGCGGAATTAGAACAAGAATTAGACAAATATAGCAAGAACACAATAGATATTCAATGGAACAGTACACGGTTATAGAGAAATAGGGTTTTCTGCAAAAGGGATAATAACATTCATGCACACATGCTTCGGTATGGCGGCTGCTAGGTTTTCTAAGCTGCACAGATTACAATTAGGTCAGCATTCCTTATATAAAGGAATGTGACGTCTGCTGATGTCACTTGATAGTGACATCTAACAGAATTATTACAAACTACTGAAAGTAAGCAAACTACTGAGAATGTTCACAACAACTGAGAACATCTCAGAGTATGCTAAGTACACGAAGAAACATAAAACTACTGAAACTACAAGTACAGAAAAGAAAATACAACTACTGAAAGGAAACCATCACAACTACTGAAGAGGTCTTCTTCAGCTGTTGTGACAACATCTGAAACTTGGTCTTCAGTCTTTGTCTTCAGCTTTTGTCTTCAGACTTTGTCTTCAGTTCTTTTACTTCAGACTTTGTCTTCAGCTCTTTCACTTCAGACTTTGTCTTCAGCTCTTTCACTTCAGACTTTGTCTTCAGCTCTTTCACTTCAGACTTTGTCTTCAGCTCTTTCACTTCAGACTTTGTCTTCAGACCTTGTTATCAGTTGATGTCTTCAGCTGTTGCAGACTACTTCAGTTGTTATAATGTCTGTGGGACTTAAAGGTTTTTCTGATCAGGCTCATTGGTTCTTTTGGTCCAACACAGTTGTATTACAAAAATAACATTATGGTGCATGAAATGGATGCTAGTCTTTGCCCACCAAGTAGCTTCACCTCATGCCATCCTTAGCAACAAAACCTGCCAACTAAAAATGCATAAAAAGTCAGCGTTGTTGAGTAAGTTCTAGTTTTATAAGTAAAATACTTTACCTTTAGTAAAAACCTTTCCTTTACTTTCGTTCATGATCATACAACATACATACATCTTCATAATATCATTATTATCTTTTATCATCGTTAATAATCGTTCATTTCGCACTTTTTCTTTATCTTTCACTTCTATCTAGATCCTGTCATAAGCTATACCCCATCATTAGGCATGAAGCCACCTCAATCTTGGGGTTATGCGACAAGGATCCTGTTTCGCTTGTATGGATCAGTCACCAAGACTGACCCCCCTGTGTGTACACCCTCGTGGGTTAGCCAAGATCGCACACTATATTGCACACAGTTGAGCTAAAAACTCTTCATTGAGTCGTAGACCTCTTTAAATTTACTTGCAAGACTTTATATTATTTCATTATGTTCCACTTTTCATTATCTTTAATCTTTCGCTTCTTTTTTTATAATACTTTACGTATAAGAGCATTAACATACCACGTAAAGTCACGTAATAATGCGTAATAAGGAACATCAATAACAGGCCACAAACATGCATAAAAAGGACAAACATAACCCATCAAAACATTCCAGAGCATAATCATAAATTTCCATTTTTCCCAAAATTTCAGAAAAATTCTAAGGCAATTTAGGCGCATGAGCACTATGTAGGCGCATGGGCACGATGCAGGCGCATGAACAGTTGGGCGCATGGAAACACTTGGGCGCATGGGGAAAAACTTAGGTGCATGGGAAAAACTTAGGCATATGGGTACTATGCAGGCGCATGGATACTTGGGCGCATGGGAAAACTTAGGCGCATGAGCAAGCACTTAGGCGTATGGGCAAAAACTTAGGCGCATGGGAACTATGCAGGCGCATGAGTACTTGGGCGCATGGGAAACTTAGGCGCATGGGCAACACTTAGGCGTATGGGCAGTTTGGGTGCATGGGCACTATACCAGTTCTAACTTATACAAATTTTTAGTTCCCGATCATCATCCTTACATAATCCTAGCCCAAATCTAGCATACTAAGCTCATAAAACAAGCATATAACCACAAAATTCAGTCAAACATTCACAAACACACATACCCACTAAAACAAAGGTGATACATACGATCACATACTGGAATTTTCAAAAGTAATAGTTCATATGCATTTCAGCCCCAAAACATGTTTAAAACAGAAAAAGCGGGGATCTAGAACTCACCTACAGCAGCCTTCGAGTAAAACTCCTCTAAACTCTAGAGCACTTAGAGTTCAAACACCTAAACACACCAAAAACACAAAACCAAACACAGAGAAACACATAAGACTCGGTCTACAAGCTAAAAACCCAGCTGAAACCGAACAAAACACACAAAAACTTACCTTCTAGATGATCTTCTTCTTCTTCTCTATAGAAAACCGATAGAACTCTGCTTTTCTTCTTTTCTGCTATCAAAGGCAGTTGGTGAGCAGAAGTGTTGGCGGCCATGCCAACTTTTAAACATAATAATAATAAAGTTTGCCTCTTGCACAACTTTAACCCCTCAACTTGGGTTATTTCACCTTTCTTTCTTTATACTTCTCTTTTCTTTTGTTTTTCTCTTCTTCTTTTTTTTTTTTAAAAAAAATAACCGGGTGCTACAGTAATAGAGGAAATGGAAGTGGAAATCACAAAAATGGTTGAAACGGGAATGGAAGCAACACTAATGGCGGCCACGGTGGAAATGAATATGGCAATGGTGGAACTGGCGAAGATAACACCAATAATGGTACGGGAAAGAAAGGTTGTTCGTATAAGACCTTTATGTAGTGCAAACCAAAGGATTTCAATGGCAATGAAGGCGTAATTGGGGTTTTACGCTGGATTGAGAAAATGGAAGGCGTACTCGATATTAGTGACTGCAAGGATGATTGTAAGGTTTGTTATGCCGTGTGTTCCTTTCAAGCAAGGCCTTGACCTGGTGGAACATGCAAGTCCAAGCCCGAGGAAGAGAGAATGCCAACAAGATGTCATGGGTTGAGTTGAAGGCCCTCCTCATTAAGGAATATTGCCCTAAACATGAAATGTAAAAGGTAGAATCTGAACTGTGAAACTTAAGCATGCAAGGAGCTAAGCATGCAAACTACACCAATCGGTTTCATGAGTTAGCCTGAGTGGTTCCTCTTCTGGTCACCCAAGTATCCGAGATGGTTGATCGTTACATTTGGGGCCCATTACCCCAAACAGGCAGTCACGTACGCACCAAGGACCCTGCCACACTCCAAGATGCCATCCTATTGGAAGGAACACTAACTGACAAAATGCTGAGATGTGGAACCCTTACCAAAGGAGGTTCCAGTGATAAAAGAAAGGTCACCAAAAGCTCAGGAAAGGGGAAGTCTGATCAGGGTGCAAATAAGAAGCACTAAACCATCAAACACTTCGAAACAACCACCACCACTCCCAACACAAACACTTTTGCCATACATCTGCCAAAGGGTGGATACACCGGCACCGACCCTAAGTGTAACAAATGCCCTTTCCATCATCAGGGCCCATGCCCTATCTATGAAAAATGCCAACAACAATGGCATTTGACCAAGTATTGCCGAAAGGGAAACAACAACCTCCGTAACCCCCTGACCCATAACACCAATCGGAAACTTGAAGCCAACAACAACCGTCAGAACCCAAAAAACAATAATAACAACAATCGCAATGACAATCCGAGGACATGTTTTGAATGTGCAAGCGTTGATCACTTCCGCAACGCGTGTTCCAAGCTAAACCAGAACCAAGCTAACCTTACTAGAGGATGGGCATTTGTGCTTGGAACTAACAAACCCCGCCAGGACTTGAATATTATGAAAGGTACATTCCTCCTTAATAATCACTATGCCTCTGTTTTGTTTGAATCAGGTGCTAATAGTTCATTTATCTTAACTTAATTCAAATCCCTAATTGGCCTAGAGTCTATTAACCTAACTGCACCTTGCACCATAGAACTAGCCAATGAAAAGTTGATTGAAGCGAATAATATCATACAAGGTTGCTTACTAAACCTAAATGAACTTGTCTCCAAAATAGACCTCCTTCCCATTGACCTCAGAACTTTTGATGTCATCGTAGGAATAGATTGGCTATCTAAAAACCAAGCGGAAATCATCTGTCATGAAAAGACTATAGGTATCCTTCTACCCAACGGCAAGGTCCTCATCGTACATGAAGAGATGTCCGGAAGAAAATTGGGAATCATTTCATGTATTTAGGCATGAAAGTATCTAAGGAAGCGATGGCACACCTTCCTAGTCCATGTGGTTGAAAAGAAACTAAAGGAGAAAAGCATCCAAGATATTCCAATAGTACAGGATTACTCGGAGATGTTTCCCGAGGAGCTCCCAGCATTACCTCCTACCCGACCAGTTGAGTTTCGAATTGACTTGATACCTGGAGTTGCACCGGTGGCTAAATCGCCCTACAAACTAGCACCCTCCTAAATGCAAGAGTTGTCTAGTAAATTACAAGAACTACTAGACAAAGGTTACATCCGACCAAGTTTCTCACCTTGGGAAGCTCCGGTCCTATTCGTCAAGAAGAAAGGCGGGACCTTCAGAATGTGCATTGACTATAGGGAGTTGAATAAACTCACTATCAAAAAACAAGTGCCCGTTAACCAGAATCAATGACCTGTTTGATCAATTGAAGGGTGCGACGTACTTTTCAAAAGTTGATCTTAGTCAAGATACCATCAATTGAGAATTCAAGAAGATGACATACCTAAAACAGCCTTTCATACTCGGTATGGACACTATGAATTCTTGGTAATGCCTTTTGTCTTGATAAATGCAGCAGCTGTGTTCATGGATCTGATGAATAGAGTGTGCAGGCCATACCTAAACAAGTTTGTGATTTTGTTTATTGATGACATCTTGATCTATTCACATAGTAAGGAGGATCATGAGAAACATTTGAAATGTAATAAATGAGAAGGTAATCCATGTGGATCCAAGCAAGATTGAAGCAGTCAAACGATGGGAAACACCCAAGACACCCACTGAAGTCCGACAATTTTTGGGTTTAGCAGGATATTATCGGCGATTCATCGAGAATTTCTCAAAAATTACCCAACCCTTAACCTCTTTGACTCAAAAGAATGTGGAGTTTGACTGGATGATAAAACAAGAGGATGCACTCCAATTATTAAAACAAAAGCTATGTGACACTCTAATTTTAACGTTACCCGACGGAACCGACAATTTTGTTATGTACTGTGATGCGTCATGTCAAGGTTTAGTTTGTGTCTTGACGCAAAAGGAAAAATTCATCACCGATGCATCACGACAAATCATGTTTCATGAAAATAAATACACCACCCATGACCTAGAGTTGGGCGCCATAGTCTTTGCCCTTAAAATCTGGAGGCATTATCTTTACGGGACGAGATGCGTCATCTACACGGATCATAAGAGCTTGCAACACATATTCGATCAAAAAGAGTTAAACATGCAACAATGGAGATGGGGGGTCGAATTATTGAACGACTACGATTGCGAGATTAAGTACCACCCGGGCAAGGCCAACGTGGTGGCTGACACCTTAGTCAGAAAAGAAAGGGTTAAGCCCGAAAGGGTACGTGCCCTAGGCATGACTGTTTAGACGAGTATCAAGGTGCAAATCCTAAATGCCCAAGGAGAATCAGTTTTGTGAAACGACCTAAAGAACGAATTATAATGTGGAGCAGAAAGGAAGCTAGAACATGGTTCTGACGGAGCACTATACTTCCAAGATCGTATGTGGGTCTCGAACTCGGATAACCTCAGGAACCTAATAATGGATGAAGCCCATAAATCTAAGTATTCACTGCATCCTAGTTCCGACAAGATGTACAAAGATCTTAGAGAATTTTATTGGTGGCGCGGCATGAAAAAGGATATCGATGTATATGTCGGGAAGTGTTGAACCTGTTCAAAAGTCAAGGCCGAACACCAACGTCCGTCAGGTTTGCTTCAACAACCTGAAATCCCTTAATGGAAGTGGGAACAAATCACAATGGATTTCATCACCAAATTGCCTCAAACTTCCAGTGTCACGATTCGATATGGGTCATAGTCGATCGGCTGACTAAGTCCGCATATTTTCTTCCTATTCGATAGGATTACAAAATGGAGAAATTAGCCAAAATCTCTGTGACTGAGATTGTTATTAGACACAGGGTACCGATCTCAATCATTTTGGATCGGGATAGCCGATTTACATCTCGGTTTTCACAATCTCTACAGAAAGCATTGGGGACGCGACTAGACCTGAGTACCGCCTATCATCCCCAAACTGACGGGCAGAGTGAACGTACCATCCAAACACTCGAAAATATGCTTAGGGCCTACATGTTCGACTTTGGCGGTAGTTGGGACTCCCATTTACCCTTAGTCGAATTCTCTTATAACAATAGTTATTATACCAATATAAAGTGTGCACCGTTTGAAGACCTATACGACCGCAAAGGTCGTTCACCCGTTTGTTGGGCAGAGGTTGGTGACCATCAAATTACTGGCCTGAAAATCATTCAGGAAACTACTAATAAGATTGCGTTTTCAAGGAAAGAATTCAGGCCGCAAGAGATCAACAGAAGAGTTATGTAGACAACAGTCGCAAACCGCTAGAGTTTCAATTTGGCGACAAGGTATTACTCAAGATCTCACCCTGGAAGGGTACCGTCCATTTTGGAAAGAACGGTAAACTCACTCCTAGGTACGTTGGACCGTTTGAGAATCTAGAAAGGATTGGTCTGGTAGCCTACAAACTTAAACTACCCCGAGAACTTAGTGGAGTACACAACACTTTTCATGTGTCGAATCTTAAAATGTCTTTAGCCGATGAAGGGTTACACATATCGATGAGAGATATTCATATTGATAACAAGCTTCCCTTCATTGAAGAACCAATCAAAATTAAGGATCGAGAGGTTATGAAAACGAAACGAAGTCGTATACCGATAGTCAAGGTTCGATGAAACTCCAAGCGTGGACCCGAATTTGCGTGGGAACACGAGGATCACATGAAAGCTAAGTACCCACATCTATTCTCAGACAGACTCAGCAACAATCTTACCAATTGAATTTCGGGACGAAATTCTCTCAACTGTGGGAGACTGTAACATTCGTGAATTTTCAGGTAACTTTATAGCCCCACATATTAAGCCCTAATGCTCTAACTCTTGTAAAACCATAATATTATTGTTAACTTAACTTTGAGTTATTAGCTAATGTGCCTTGGATTAAGTACGTAATTACATATTGAGAAGGTTCATGCATAAATGCCATTATGTGACGATTCGTGATGGTAGCTAATAATAACCCCTGACACATCATTTGGGCATGTAATCATGCATGAAACTACTACCTTTGCACGAACGTTTTGATACCAAGTTTAATGCGACATGACATCTGTTAGCCTTTCATAAACAAAACTATGAACCTTGATGCAATGTTTTTTTAAAATAAACAAGACGGTTCAAGTAACCCATAATTTCTCGCCCGTCGTTCGGAAATCCTAAATGCATTTCCTAAGTTATAAACTTCATAACTTATTCAATATGGAACTTACTCTTTGTACAACAACGCATTTTAATATAACTTGGTTTAGTGATAACAATCAAAACAAAATCACATAAAATGGGCTTTGGAAACCAAATGTAACTAATGATCGCATAAGTAAATCATCAAGCAAAAATCACCCTATCCATTAACATAAATTGGAAAATTCAAGAACGTGAACAAAACTATGTTCATGTCCTCATAATACTCGATTTATTGAGGCCAAAAACAACTCCAAAACACTCTTAACACTCCCAATAAATAATGCTAGATACCAAGGGAAGTTAAACCCTAAACTAGTTAAATAACAAGTTACATAGTGTATGAAGTTCGCAACCGAAGCTGACAATGTAAATGAATGCCTCGGCTGTGGCTACCAGACCACAACAACAGAAATTAGGTCAATTAAACACCCGTTTGACGTGCAGTCATGCTAGCGCGACTAGCCTGGGTGGGGTTTGTCAAACCCAGTAGATCTACTCAGAATTACCTCGCTAAAATACATAAATTAACGATTAGTAAATGAGGACTTAAATTAATACAACACTAGTAAACATGTGATACTACAGTAATACTGATCAAACAAAGAACATTTTGAAAGAACATGTTTCTCTTCCCCAAAAGAGATTATATGATAGTGGGGCCACAAACTCACCTTTTAAGCACAACAAACCAGTAAATGCAACACGAAAGCTTAGGTTTTCGAATAACCTCATGTTTAATATTTAATTAATATTTTAACAATAGAATTATACGATTTCGCGTTGCCGACATGGTTACAATAAATCATATGCAAGCAAAGTATTACATAGACTCGCACGAACCTAAAACTCAATTATCCATGTATATACCGATTCATTGATGAAAATATTCTTTACATACTTTTAGTTATAAGAATTCTTTTATAATAAAACTCACACATTGCACGTTTAAGATGAATTTTGTCCGTATGAACTAATACAACCCACACACATACACACACACACACCCATACATATATATATATATAACACAACAAGATGTAAAACTACATTGTGCACAACCTACATACAAAATCACACCCACATGCATACTGCTACACACATACATACATCACACAAAATTATGAAATTAACCCTCCCTAACAATAGGATCACCCAAAGGCAATCACAACCAAGCACCCACATTAAATATTTATGTATATATATATATATATATATATATATATTATATATATATATATATATATATTACATTACACCCATAATAAACATTCCTACCCCCTCATGCATATAGTCACCACAACAACACATATATAAATAAAGATACCATCATACCCACTACCATGGCATACAATCATGCACACAATGAACATTCATAGCACACACACACATGTGTTACCCCCCACGATCAGGCTCGGTTCCGAAAATAGGCCCACATAAGGGTCGCACACACCACACGGTAGTAAATCACACACACACACAATCATACCCAACAACCTACGGCATACCACTATAATCATCAACAACACATTGCAAACGCAACCATGATCAAGATTGCAAACGTGCAAAGTGACCCAAAACTACAATGAGTCAAGCACACATCGCAGAGCACACCCACGAGTAACAACATGTTGGAATGCAACAAGGCTAATCACAATACACAAACACTAACCCAAAACCATGCCAACCCGATCATAACACCCCGAACGCAAACACCGCAGCCCAATAACAAAAGTTACAAATGAGAGATCTAACCAACGAAGTGTGAAACAGTTTCGACGATGTCCAGGGGTGCCAGAGCGACGATGGTTGCCGAACGGATGACAATTGCCGAGAGGAGGGTCGCAGAAGGGTTGCACATGAGGAGGAGGTGTTTCGAAGGAGGAAACGGCAGCAACGAGGTAGGGTTACATGGTGTTATGAGGGTGAAGGAGGGGTTGGGTATTTAAATGAATTCAATTTCCAAGTTGCCATATTTAGTCCCTTAATTTAACATAAATTGCATTTTGAGTTAATTAAGTTTAATTTATTTAGTGTTAATTATTAATAATATTAGGATAGCTATATTTATCATTTAATAACAATAATATTATTAATTATAAAATAATGGAGAGAGAGCGGGTAATGGATTGGTGTTAACCTAAAAAACACAGGGTGTCACATCATCCCCTTGTTGAACGAATTTTCGTCCCGAAAATTTGAACATTAGAGTACATAGAACACCAGGTTTAATGGTCTACAACGCACAAAGAATAAGGTTGTTTTTGAGAATTCAGAATCAAACATAGAAGAAAGGATTATACGATTTTATGAGAGTTGCGACACCATCCCCTTGTTGAAGGGAAAATCGTCTCAAAATTTAAAGAAAATATATCTTAAGAATGGATACCTTAAGAAGTGGATGCCTGATCTTTGAACAATTGACGGTATTTCTTTTTCATCTAGTCTTCACATTCCCAAGTAAACTCTGTTCAACGCTTTGAATTCCATCTAACATGTACAATAGGAATCTTGTTATGCTTTAAGGTCTTGACTTCTCGATCCATAATCTCAACTGGTTCCTCAATGAAACAAAGTTGTTCATCAATCTCTAGTTCCTCCAATGGAACGATAAGTGCTTCATCGGCTAAACATTTCTTCAGGTTGGAAACCTGGAACACATTATGAACACCATCGAGTTCCTCAGGTAAGTCTAGCTGATAAGCTACTGGACCGATTATCTTGACAATTTCAAACGGTCCAACGTATCTAGGGTTTAGTTTTCCATGCTTCCCTAAGGGTATCACACCTTTCCAAGATGAAACTTTCAACAAAACCTTATCATCGACTTGAAATTCCAAAGGCTTTCTCCTTTGATCTGCGTAACTTTTCTGACAATCTCGAGCTGTAGCCATACGGTTTCGTATCTGAACAATTTTCTATGTGGTTTCATGAACAAGCTCAGGACCAGTTAGCTGACTATCACCAACTTCTGTCCAACAGAAAGGTGATCTACACTTTCTACCATAAAGTGCCCCAAATAGTGCAACTTTAATGCTCGTGTGATAACTATTGTTGTAGGAAAATTCTACCAGAGGCAAATGAGTTTTCAAACTATTCCTAAAGTCTATAACACACGCCCTAAGCATCTCTTCTAGGGTTTGAATCATGCATTCTGTCTGTCCATGTGTCTGTGGATGATAGGCCATGCTCATATCCAAACGAGTGCATAGTGATTTCTGTAGTGACTGCTAGAAGTGCGAAGTGAATCGCGCATCATGATCAGAGATGATCAAAATTTGCACGCCATGTCATGACACATTTCCTTCAAGTAGATCTATGCTAGTTTATCCATCTTGTAGTTCTCACGAATTGCCAAAAATGTGCTAATATCATCAAACGATCCACTATCACCCAAATAGTATCATTTCCAGTTTGTGAACGAGGTAACTTAGTAACAAAATCCATGGATATGTTCTCCCACTTCCACATTAGGATCTCTGGCTGCTGAAGTATACCCGACGGTTTCTGATATTCCACCTTAAACTTAAAACATGTCAAACACTTTGACACGAAGGTGGCAATTTCAGCTTTCATGTTAGGCCACTAGTAAATGACCTTAAGGTCTTGGTACATCTTGTCAGATCTAGGATGCACCAAATAGCAGGAGCTATGAGCTTCATCCATCACCAATTCCCTAAGATTCCCAAATAATGGAATCCATACCCAATCTCCATATTAACGAAGACCATCCGCTTTCTCCTGAAACAATTTCTCAGCTCATCTAAGAGATTCTGACTTGATGTTCTGCTCTTGCAATGCCTCAACCTGGGCATTCTGATCTGTAATGGTAGATCGTAATGAATGGTTAGTTGTAACGCACGGACACGACGAGGCTTTAGGGTTTCGTTACGACTAAAGGCATCAGCTACCACATTAGCCTTTCCCGAATGATACTTGATGGCATAATTGTAACCGTTTAAAAGTTCTAACCATCATATTTGTCTCATGTTCAACTCCTTCTGTTCATAAATGTGCTGAAGGCTCTTGTGATCAGTGAAGATCGTGCACTTGGTTCCATATAGGTAATGCCTCCAGATCTTAAGTGCAAATACCATAGCTCCCAACTCCAAATCATGAGTTGTATAATTTTTCTCATGCATCTTGAGCTGTCTGATGCATAAGCTATGACCTTCTCATGTTGCATCAACACGCAACCCAACGCATTGAAATACACCATGAAGTCATCTATTCTTTCTGGCAATGCCAAAATTGGTGCACTGCATAACTTGTCTTTAAGCGCTTGGAAAGCCGCTTCCTCGTTACTGTCCTACTTGTAAACAGTTCCTTTGTGGGTTAGGGCAGCCAAAGGCTATACAAGTTTTGAGAATCCTTCTATGAAACGCCAATAATAACCCGCTAGTCGAAGAAATTGGCGCACCTCAGTAGTCATCGTTGACGCAGGGCAATTCTTGATTGCCTTAATCTTCAACGGGTCAACATGAATGCCATTCTCGTTAACGACATGCCCTAGGAATTGTACTTCTGTCATCCAGAAGTCACACTTAGAGAACTTGGCATATAGGTATTCTGCCTTTAGAAGCTCTAGGGATAAGTCATAAATGTTCCCCATGTTCCTCCCTATCCTTGGAATAAATTAGTATGTCATTAATGAATACGATGACAAACTTGTCTAAATAGGGTTTACAAACACGGATCATGAGGTCCATAAAGACTGCAAGTGCATTTGTTAATCCAAATAGGATGACTGCGAACTCAAAATGCCCTTATCAAGTTCTGTAAGATGTCTTGCATATTTCTTCTTCTCGTACCCTAAGTTGATGATACCTAGATCTCAAATAAATCTTTGACTGGTAACTTGATCCTTGCAGTTGATCAAATAAGTCGTTGATATGTGGAAGAGGGTAATGATTCTTTATTGTATCCTTGTTCAGTTCACGGTAGTCAATGCACATCCAAAAGGTTCCATCTTTCTTCTTCACGAATAACACCGGTGCTCCCCAAAGTGAAGAGCTAGGGAGTATGAACCCCTTGTCTAATAGTTCCTGTAACTGTTTCGATAATTCCTGAAGTTTGTTCGGTGCTAAACAATACGGTGCCCGAGCGATAGGGGCAGTTCCTGGTGTCAGCTCGATTTGAAACTCGACTTGCCTGTGTGAAGGAAGACCAGACAAGTCCTCTAGAAACAATTTAGGAAAGTCCTTAACGACATGAATATCCTTGATTCGTTTCTCCTCTATGGCCTTTTTAGTAACTAAGGTTACAATCGCCGAATGTCCTTTCCTTAGGCACTTTTGAGCCTTCATGTAAGAGATGATGCCAACCACAGCACCACTCTTATCACCTTCCACCGTGAGTATCTCTCCGCTAGGAAGAGGAAGTCTGATGAGTTTCTTGCGACAATTGATTTCAACTTGGCTCCTAGATAACCAATCTATACCGACAATAACATCAAAGCTACCAAGTATGATAGATAGAAGATCAATATCAAACTCATACCCAGACAGACCTATCTTACAACCTCGGTATATATGGGCAGATTCTATAATCTTACCATCGGCTATCTCTATAGTATAGTTCAAGTCTAAAGCCATAGATTTAACATCTAGTAACTTACTAAACTTATGAGAAATGAAACTCCTATCAGCACCAAAATCAAACAAGATAGAAGTAAAGCAACCATTGATAGGAAATTTACCAGTTATAGTAGAAGGGTCATTACGAGCCTCACCTGATCTAATGACAAATGATCTACCCTTAGCACCACCATTTCCATTACCATTGCCATCATTTTCCTTTCGATTGTCAACACCATTACCACCACCATTGTTCTTTTTTAGTTTTCGACAATTTGTCTTGAAATGCCCGGTTTGACCACATTCATAACAGCTCCTTTGCTCATCCTGTTATGGTGGTTGCTTGGCTGTTATGTTCACCGACAATTTTTGACAATGTGGCCAAATTTTACACACCTCTCACAGGTATTCTTATTGCATGTTCTGTGATGGCGATAATTGCATTTGTTCCACTTTGGCAGTGCCCCAGTATAACCACCGCCGTGCTGTGATAAAAAAGAAGATTGGTTAAACGTTCGGGAGTTCTCAAACTTCTTGGATTGTTAAGGCTGCTGCTGGGAGATGTTCTGCTTGTTGTAGAACCAGACTCCCATTTCCTCTTGTTTTTTACATCAGAAGTAGATGACGCAGAACCACGCAGGGGTAGCTTACCCTACGCGACAGCTTGGTCGGTCAGCCTGTGGGCCAGTCTGATTGTTTCCTGTATAGTGTTTGGTCGAGCAGCAGTGCCCATACTCTGATTTTAGGAGCAAATCCATACAGATACCTTTCAATCCTCAAGGAAGGAGGGTTAACCATGTTGGGGCATAGAGTAGCGAGTTCATAAGAGCGAGTAGTGTATTCCTTGATCTCAGAACCCGACATCTTTAGATTCCTGTACTCCTTCTCTAATTTCCGCACCTCGTCACAAGAGCAGTACTCTTCCTTCATTAGATTCTTGAAATCCTCCAAGGTAGTTTGGTTGGCGATCTCCACCCCCAGCATTTGAACTTGGTTGTCCCACCAAGATAGGGCTGCTCCATCCAGCGTACCCATAGCATACTTCACCCCGCTTGCCATCGGGTAATTGCACATCTCAAATACGGACTCAAGCTTTTCAAACCAACGTACGAGTCCTACATCTCCTTCAACCCCACTAAACGGGTTGGGTTTGCAGTCCATGAAGGACTTGAAAGTACAAACCCCTTGACCTGCAACAGCTTTAGATCAGGACTTTGAAATTCTAACGAGTGTTATAATTTAACCGGATTGACGAAACATTGTCATCAAGAATGACTTTGGTATTACTTACTGATCGGAGTGGGCTGTGGGTTGGGGTTGTGGTTGGCCAACGCATCAGCCACATGCTGGTTAATGAGTGCAGCCAGTTCCGCTGGAGTCATGTTGATTGTACCGCGACCATGTCCAGACATTTTTAACAATCTCAACATACAAAAATAAGTAAATATGCAACATATCAACTCTATTTAAGTATAAGCAATTAAAAGAATTTAGCATACATATAACTAAATGTTTAAATAATAATTTTTGGTCAAATAAATTGTAAGTACGTCTACAATCAACCAAACCAAATATCAAAATTCAAAAACATCAGTCGGATGGGAAACAACGCTTCCCATCTAGGTGTGAAATAAACAAAAGTATGATAAAAAAATGAAACGAATGAAAGAGGAAATCAATGTGAATCGACAGATCTGGTGCTGTTCTCGGGCTCGTCCTCAGGCTGCTCCTCAGGATCCTCTTTTGGCGCCTCCTCTAGTTCATCTTATGGATCTTCCTCAACAGGCTCCTGCACTGCATTCAGTGCATTGACTTGACCCTCCAGAGTATCCAGTCGCTTACTATTAGCAGCGATGTCCACTTTATCACCAACTACTCGCTCAATTAGGTCAGTGACATGACCCACATAGGTGTTATGACGATATATGAGTACGTTAAGTAGCTTCCTAAATTCTTTGATTTCTCCCGTTGCTTCCCGTATTCCTTTCCTAAGAGCCCTATTATCGTCCCACAACTCAGCAACGCTCTTGCGCTCGACATGTAGAGTGGCTGCCATAACAGCCTTGGCCTGCTCAGGAGGATTGGTAAGAAGGGTAGGAAAGGGGCATCAGGGCTCCTATGAGGGGCGGACCTAGTCCAGGGCCGACATCCAAAATCTAGAGGAACATTCATCTCCTGACTCAACATGGTCATGTAATGAGGGTAGTACTCCCATCATTGAACTGGGGGTACAGGGGCAAAGCAAAAGATTGGTTATTGTTGAACTCCTCATTGTTATTAGGGCACATGGGCCACTTGTACGGACCCGTGGGTGGAAGTATGGAATCAAAGCAAATGGGACTTTTTCCCCGAGAAGAAGAAAAAGAGGGTGCAGAAGAAGATGAAGCCATTCGTGCAAAGAACCACTCATAGGAATGAGCAACAACAAGCAATCCAGCAAAGCAAAGCAAACAAGGCCAGGTAACAAAGCTAGAAGTGTCTATATGCGTGTAACTAAGGCAACAGGCTATAGTCTAAAGGCAATGCAAATGAAATGCAAACTTTTATTTTAGTTTGCTATAACCATTGGCTCTGATAGAAATCTGTCACACCCTCAATTTCCACAAAAGGGGTTTTACCATTAGGCGCGTGACATACCAGGATCTCAGCCGTTAGTTACACCAAACCACACATTAATTAAACATAGTTGTTTGTCATTATCAGAATTAAAAAAAACATAGTTAATAATGAATTCATGAAAACATTTGGGGAAGCGTAAACATTCACAATGCAAATAGCGCAAGACACGCACAACCCAAAGAAATCTATATTTTGTAGAAACAACGTTTAATCGTTTAAAGAAATCAAAATGTATGCAAAAGTAAGATGCTCCTAGTCGTGCACACCTTAAGGACCTAAAAGAAACATGCTAAACTGTCAACACAGGGTTGGTGAGTTTACAGGTTTTGTTAAACAGTAATATAATAAAAAACAGATCCAGTAAACAAAGTAATATAAGTATATAGCTAGTCTATATAAAAAGTTACATAGTGTATGAAGTTTGCAACCGAAACTAACAATGTGAATGAATGTCTTGGCTGTGGCTACCAGACCACAACAATAGAAATTAGGTCAATTAAACACCCGTTTGACATACAGTCCTGCTAGGGCGACTAGCCCGGGTGGGGTTTGTCAAACCCAGTAGATCTATATAGAATCACCTAGCTATAGTACATAAATTAACGGTTTGAAATGAGGACTTAAATTGGTATAACACTAGTAAACATGTGATACTACAGTAATACTGATCAAACGAATAACATTTTGAAAGAACATGATTCTCTTCCCCAAAAGAGATTATAAGAAAGTGGGGCCACACACTCACCTTATAAGCACAACAAAACAGTAAATGCAACACGAAAGCTTAGGTTTCCGAATAACCTGGATTCATGTTTAATATTTAATTAATATTTTTAACCATAGAATTGTACGGTTTCGCGTTCCCGACTTGATTACTATAAATCATATACAAGCAAAGTATTACATAGTCTCGCACGAGCCTAAAACTCAATTATCCATGTATATACCGATTCGTTCATGAAAAAATTCTTTACATACTTTTAGTTATAAGAATTCTTTTATAATAAAACTAACACATTGAACTTATACAACCCATATATATATATATATACATATATATATATATACATATACATACGTATATACATACGTATATACATATATATATACATATATATACGTATATACATATATATACATATACATATATATATATATACATATATACATATATACATATATACATATATACATATATATATATATATATATATATATATATATATATATATATATATATATATATATATATATATATATATATATACATAACACAACAAGATGCAAAACTACATTATGCACAACCTACATACAAAATCACACCCACGTGCATGCTGCTACACACATACATACATCACACAAAAATTATAAAATTAACCCTCCCCAACAATACGATCAATAATAATACCATCATACCCACTGCCATGGCATACAATCATGCACACAACGCACATACATAGCATACACACACATGAGTTACCCCCCCCCCCCCCCATGATCAGGCTCGGTTCCGAAAACATGCCCACACAAGGGTCGCACACACCACACGGCAGTAAACCACATACACACTCAATCATACCCAACAACCTGCGGCATACTGCTATGATCATCAACAACACATTGCAAACACAGCCGTGATCAAGATTGGACACAACCAAGAACACATACACTTACAACAACACATTTATAATACAAACACACGCCCAAACGCGCACCGCACCCACACAAAGTGACCCAAAACGACAATGAGTCAAGCACACATCGTAGAACACACCCACGAGTAACAACATGCTGGAACACAACAAGGCTAAGCACAATACACAAACACTAACCCGAAACCATGCCAACCCGATCATAACACCCTGAACATGAAAACCGCAGCCCAATAAAGAAAGTAACGAATGAGAGATATAACCAACGAAGTGAGAAATGGTTTTGACGATGTCGAGGGCTGCCGGAGCGATGACGGTTGCCGAATGTATGACAATTGCCAAGAGGAGGTTCGTCGGAGGCTTGCGCACGAGGAGGAGGTGTTTCGAAGATGGAAACGGCAGCAACGAGGTAGGGTTACAGGGGGTTACGAGGGTGAGGGAGGGGTTGGGTAGTTTAATAAATTCAAGTTGCAAGTTGCCACATTTAGTCCCTCAATTTAGCATAAATTGCATTGTGAGTTAATTAAGTATAATTTATTTAGTGTTAATTATTAATAGTATTAGGATAGTTATATATATCATTTAATAACAATAATTTATTAATTATAAAATAATGGAGAGAGGGCGGGTTATGGAACGGTTTTAACCTAAAAAACACAGGGTGTCACACTTTATTTTTGAAATTTCAGTTTAAGGATTATAATTATGTTCATGACACCAACTTTGTGGTTACCGGGTAACTAGGCCTTATGAAATTCCCCATGCAATGAGATAAGGAGTCTTATTTATTTGATGGTCTACACTAGACCATATATTAGCTATGAAGTAAGCATAGTTGGTAAGTATTTGGCAAAATATGATAGGGTTCTCTGGGAAGTTGCGAAATGGGTGTTAAAATATCTTGATAGAACTAGGAATCTAGGTTTAATTTTTGGTGATTGTCACAACTCATACTACATAGTTTTGAGATATATAGATGTACACTTTACTAAGGATCAAGATAAGGGATGATCAACCACATGTTATGCTTTTAAAGTGCTTGGTGGTTTAATATGTCGAAAAGCTACTTTGTAGCATGTTATTGCATTGTCAACAATAAAAGAATTATATATTGCTCTAACATTAGCAGTTAAAGTGACTTTGTGGTTGAAAGGTTTTATAGCTAAAATGGGTATGAATTTGGTTGACATTGTGGTGCTATGTGACAATCAAAGAGCCACTTGTCTTTCTAAAAATCAAATGTACCATGAGAGGACTAAGCATAGTAATATTTATTTTCACTTCATTAAGAAACTATTTCATTTAAAAATGATAATAAAGGTAAATGGCGTTGATATCAAGGATACTTTTGCTGACAATATGACCAATGTGGTTTTTGGTTCCAATTTTTATACGGGTTTGAATATTTTGAATATTGGTTGAAGTTGGTTAGTCTTGTACTAAGGTGGAGATTTTGAATAATATAGTACAAGGAGCAAATTCATTACTATGTAAACTTGTGGGTTAGATAGCAATTAAACCATTATTGTGGTTTGTTACTAAATAATGATGTGTATTAATAGGTTGTTAATACTCATTTTGTAGTTAGTTGTAATTTTTACTTTCCTAAGTCATGTTTCGTTGTTCTTCCTTGTAAATAGTTTTATCATAATGCGATTGAATTTCTTTTGTTAATTTTCTTTTTATTGTGTAGTTGATTGTTCTATGATCTTTGGTGTGGAAACATAATATTGTCACTATAGAGAAGATTTAACCATGTAAATATTACCTCGCCCTTCTTTATTCTTGTTTCAAATATACTCTAAAGAGAACAACAGAGAAGGTTGGTTGGTTGTTATGGTTTATGACAGTAGTAATCACCACACAAGTTGAGGCAGTGGTTGTTTGATAGATATAAATAGGTGTAGTAGTGGTGAAAAGTGGTCTCAGGTGGTAAAAATGCTTGTAAATTAGAGAGCGAAACACTACTGGTGTTGTTGGTGTTGTGTGATCAGTGGGAAGGGGTTTAGATAGATTTTTGAACATGTAACTATTTAAGCATGGGGACAAAATAAAAATGCTAATAATGAATGCTGATTGTGTATGTTGCTTGGTTATTTTGTGCAAAATGAGATGATCATAGTATAGTGATGTTATACATATATAGAAATGAGATGATTATAATATTCCCTTATAAAGGATAGTAGCCCCTCACACTCCTCTCTTTCTATTGATTTAAGTTTTCTAAATCCATTAGAGAGAGATAGTGCTTGGCTAAGAGAGAAAGGTTAAAAAAGGAGAAAAAGTTATGCTTTTATAAAACATGAAAGATAATGATCATGAATATTCTTAAAAATGATTATAGCTAATATCTAGTGTTCAAGTTTGTAGCTAGGTATGTGTTTATATAGATATCGATGTGAAGAACCTTGTTCTAGGTTTCGCTTGAGTTAGCTTCATAGGTGAGTTCTAGATCTCCATGTTCTCATTTTTTTCATCGTTTTAAGAAATAACATGCATACATAATATGTACTTAATCATAGAACTACAAAGTTTACAATAAAGTTGGTAGGTTGATTAATGATATGTTCACAATTTACGTTTATAACATTTTTATATGTATTCCTGTTGATGTTTACTTTAAAAATTCCATAAAAAGGAATGAGTGATTCAATGATTTGATGTGAAACTCGGTTTGAAAAAGACCATGTAATCAAAAAGTAGGTTTAACACCTTCATAAGCATTGCATTCCCTCCGTAACTAACTTTTACCTTTGCAAGTAAGGTTAAAACCTCCACAAGTATCACT
This sequence comes from Flaveria sonorensis, assembly GCA_025506505.1. NCBI lineage: Eukaryota > Viridiplantae > Streptophyta > Magnoliopsida > Asterales > Asteraceae > Flaveria > Flaveria sonorensis. The sequence continues at coordinate 29,788,081 of CM046439.1, read as the reverse complement.
TCCCTTTCAACTAAACTTAACCCATCATAATTGTCTTCATTTAGCTATTATAGAATGAAAGTGTAACATAGTTAACTGACTCTAATCCTTCATGTTTAACCAACACACCTTAGAAACTCCGCATACTAAGAATATTTTCAACGCATACTTTTTAAGTGCGTAAAACCTATGTAACTGACTATCCTTAGTCAGCTTATATATGTTTAAGGCATCAACAATTAACTCAAAGCATCCATAACTGGCCTTATTCAATGTAATATATTTTATGAAGGCTCTGACTATAGCTTGTTTATCATTAGAGTGGTGTTTCCTACAAGCATGGTCACTAGATTGTTTGTCCTCATGCAAGCATGTAGTGAAGTCTTACCTTTTGCAAACACATCACAAAGTCTTGCCCTGTGACATCCGTCACTTTCTGGTCCGTTAATTAACCCAAAGCTCATTATCTTTTGATTGTGCATTTATTGCCTTCATGTAATTAATATATTTGTGTTTGCACTATTCGATATCATTAGCTATTCATGTAAAATTCTAATTTATAAAAGAATAAATTGATTAATATTATATATTTTACTATTGTTATTATATATATACATATATATATATATATATATATATATATATATATATATATAACAATAATAAAATATAATATTAAAATAAATATATCGAGAAAAACCTATTAAATCGTGCTCGCAACGCCACGAATCATGAACCTGTTAGTATTATCTTTCATCACGTCTAGCTCGTGTATGTCTTTTTTTTTCTAAATGGATTCGTTAAGGGTTAAGTTTATAAAGTTTGGGTTAAATAAAAGTAGGAAAGAAAAGTCTAGAGTTTAAAATAAATAGTTTATAAATTAAGAGGAATTAAAATTAAATAGTTTAGGGTCTTAAATGTAAAATGATTATTATATATATAATTTTTTTCCCTCGGCCGCAAACCCTACCACCCCCTTACGTCGCCGTCGACCACCACCTAAGCCACTTTCGTCACTGTTAGCCACCGTCCGAGCACCTTTCGTCACTGCTAGCCGTCATTGGTCACCATCGTCTCACCATCTCGTCCTTTCGCAGGTTAACGATCGATGTTAATTTTGTTTCGTTTCGTTAAGTTTTACTAATGTTTTTGTTTTCGTGTGATTCGGTGCGGCCCGACGGTGTAATTGTGTGTGTATAGTCTTCTAGTTGTGGTTGTGGTGGTGTCATGGTGGTGTGTGGTGTGTGTGCCCAGCGGTGTGTGTGTGTCGTGTGTGTGTCTAGTTGTGTGGGTTGTGAACCCGATTGTGTGTGTGTGTGTGTATGTGTGTTCTTGAGTATGTGGGCATATGTATGTGTTTGTGTGTGCATGTATGGATGTATACATATATGTATGGATGTATATATGTATGGTGTGTGTTGTTATATGGCTGCTAATATATATGTATGTATGAATTCTTGTATATAGGGTGTATGTATGAAGTTATGTGATTTCAAGAGTGTGTGTTAGTGTGTGTGTGTATATATATATAGGAGGGATCAAATCAGAACTCCCTTTTTTTGTAAGAACTCTAGAAACCAATGTGAGCCACTAGTTTTCAAAACAAAATAATAATTAATAAATATATAATAAAAAAGTTATAAAACGAAAAATAACATAAAATAAAAATAAAAACATAAAAATATTTCCCTAGTTTACCTCTTTTATAAAAAAATAAAAAAAATAAAAAAATTTGTCGTTTTTTTACAAATTTCGTTTTACACATGTACACGTGCATAACCAGATTTACGCATAGGTAAATAACGGCTGGATATTTTTTTAAAAATAGTATATCAATATGGTAGGCGTTGGAAAGATAAAAAATACTTAATTAACGGTATTTTTTGTTTTGAAAAATTGATATCGTGAAAAATAGTTATGAACGTTTTAAAAAAAAGAGAAAATGATATGTGATTTGCATGTGATAAGAAATGTTTGGTTCATATTAGTTCCTAAAGTTCTCACAAAAAATTATGGTTATCAAGATAACTACCCTATATATATATATATATATATATATATATATATATATATATATATATATATAGATAGAGAGAGAGAGAGAGAGAGGGGGTTCCACTAAAAACTGTATTTTGCCCAAAAATGCTAAGAAATGATTATAGCCTTTTATTTTTTAATCAGTGGATAAAATGAAAATATAGGAAAGAAAAAGGTGGAATGATATTTTGGATATGTAATCAATTTTTTACCATTTTTGAGTTTCCCCCAATGTTTTTAAACGTTTATAACATTATCATACTAAATTCTTTTTTAAAACAAATTGCACCATAAATCGAGGATTTTTTTTCTCTTTAAATTGAGTATAGTATTGCTATATTTTTTACAAATAAAAAACAAACGTTGTGAAATTTTACAGTATTTTAACGTTTTTGAGTTGTATTTCATCAAAACAGCACATAACTATGCTGTTTTGCGTCAAACAACATAGATTTGTGTTGTTTTGCGTATCAATTTCTATTTTGTTTTATGTCAAAACAACAAAATTTTTGTGATGTATTATGTTAAAACGACACATTTTATGTTGTATTATATCAAAACGTACATTTTGTGTTGTACTATGTCAAACCAACACTTTATGTGCTCAATTACGTCAAAACAACACATTTTGTGCTCTTTTGTGTTAAAACAACACTTTCTGTGCTGTTTTGGGTTAAAACAACATTTATGTGTTGTATTAGGGAACAACATTGTTGGTTTACATTAAATCAGAGCGTTATTTGTTGTTTCACGTTAAAACGACATATTTGCACTTTATGGTAAATTGTGCTTCATTCTTTTAAAGAACATGTTTTGTGGTTTATTGAAATGTGTATTTTTTTGTTGATTTGAATTTAAGAACATTATTGTTGAATTAATTCTAGTAAATTTTTTTAAACAAAATAACCAGCGCATTTCCATACATTAAGAGAAAAGAAAAGTTCATATATAAAATACAGCACATCTAATATAATCATAAAAGAACAGAAATCCAGTATAATCATTAAAATAAAAATCCAAAAAAATCCATAATGATTTCCTATAAGGAATATGTTGGGTTCAACAACTGAATAAACTGAAGTTTACCAAATGATAATCACAGCCGACTGAAAATCTCATTGTACAAGTTCAGAGACCAAGTTGATCACAACAAGAACAACAATACAAGACAATTTAACAATGACAAAGTCAACATCAATACAAAAAGAAAAGTCAAAATTAGGTCATGATATAACAATAGTATAAATAGACCCACTAGTGCATTTTTGTAAGTGTGGTTCTTGTGTGTGTGTTTCTGATGGTGTGAATCACCACCAAGGAGAAATCCTCTCCTTTGGGTGGGTTTGTTCTTCATCCATCTTTGTATTTGATTTTTCATTGTAACTTGTTCATCAACATCAATGAAATCATCTACTTATTATCATCTGCTTCTTGTATTCTTTGATTCATACACATCCACCTATCTTAATTTTGAATTTCTAGGTCATGACCATGATGAATCCTCAGATCCAAGCTCATTGAATCTGAAATATTGATTCAGCAAAATGGTATCAGAGCTGTTGGTTGCTAGATTCATCTAAGTTTTAGATCTAGTTTCAACTTTATGATGTCAAGAACTAGAAGAAAATCAAAAAAATAAAGAACAATGTCACTGTTCTACAAAAAGAAGAAAACCCATCTGTTCATCTCAAAATCAAGAAGGAAAATCATTAGATCTGTACTAATATGGTACGATTTAAATATGATAAATCATTCCACAGATTATCACTTCAAAATGTAGTGCAATAAAATGAGATCCAAATCAAATACAAGAAGAAAATGAGTTCTAACATGTTGTTCATCGAAGATAATCAACGATTCAATTGGTTCTCAACATTATATCAATCTATTTGATTCGAAGATGATTCATGAATTATTCTCGCATTAAACTGAATGTGTTGAATGATTTAGATCGAAGCTCAGATTGATACTCACGATCGAAGAATAACAAGTACAACAAATACCGGTATTCGCATTTGTTTAAGTATGAAATGCTGATGACCATGTATACATATGCGGATGCACTTTTGTTCAATTCAAGCATACACGAATGAGTTGATCAAACAAAAGCGAATGCTCAGTGAAGACAAATACGGATGAAATTCTTGCTACACAACCAATACGATTGATATATGTAACGAGTTAATTAATACGGCTCATTCATAAACAAATGCTGATGCATATTTTGCATGAGAAATGCGAATGTGTTTCAATTAATGCGGATGTACTCATGCGAAATACGGATGCATGTGAAATGCATGGACCAAAAGCGTATGGGGCTTAGCGTTATTAAACAAATGCTGATGAACATTTTGCATGACAAAAAGTGTAGATGCTTGTTGTTAGACACACAAATGCGACTAGCAACAATACTATGCGGATGTCATCCTTGCAATTCATAACGAATACGGTTGAGATATGTTGTCATGATTAAATACAGACGTGATTCATTATGAAAGCATGTGCTCAAAACAAGACACAAACAAGAAATGCGGATAGTGTTAAATCTAATGCGGATGAGTATGTGCATATGCATTTGAACTTAAAACTAATGCAAATGTAGTTTAAGAAAAATGCGGATGAGTTGTATCATGAATGCACAAATACGATTGATCATTCAATCCAACACGGATGAGATCACATTCCATGCAGATTCATTAAGTGAAATCTAGATGAACAGATGATGATCAGATGACAACAATAAAAAAGAAAAAGTAAAACATGAATGCGAATGATTGCAACCAACATGCACATCCATTTTGAGCATTCAAAACAAAAGAAGAAATCAACTTTGGTCACGTAATTATTGATTTATTTTGGGATTTGTACAACTGTCAGATACTCCTTCTGAAGTTCTTGGATTCATCTTCTATGATGACGTTTATCTACTGAGCGGAATAGTTAGATAGACTTTAATTAAGGGAAATGACAGTCAACTAAAGAGTGGCAATTATCGAGTTATTTCAGAGATTCAAAGAGTGGAAGTGTTTTCAAGATTGATTTATGTTCTTGATGTTGTTTATTGAAGTTCAAAGCCACATCATATGCCTAATACATTCAAATCCATTGAGTGTGATATGAACAGTAATCCAAAAGTGACACGACCCATATCCAATACGCTTAGTATTCTCAAAGAGATTCTATCCTTTGTCAGAAATATATTAGAAGAAGCTTAATTTGAGGGGGAGAACTACAGTGAACTGTGTTAGAACATTAGTTGATCAAGAAGACATGTGACAGAGAAGATCTTCAAAGTTAGAGTTTGGAAAGCATCAGTTTAGGGGGAGTATTGTTGGGTTCAACAATTGAATAAACTAAAGCTTACCAATTGATAATCACAGCCTACTGATGATCTTATTGTACAAGTTTAGAGACCAAGTTGATCACAACAAGAACAACAGTACAAGACAATTCAATAATGACAAAGTAAACATCGAGACAAAAAGAAAATTCAAAATTAGGTCATGATGTAACAATAGTATAAATAGACCCAATAGTGCATTTTTGCAAGTGTGGTTCTTATGTGTGTGTTTCTAAAGGTGTGAATCACCACCCAAGGAGAAATCCTCTCCTTTGGGTGGGTTTGATCTTCATCCATCTTTGTATTTAATTTTTCATTGTAACTTGTTCATCAACATCAATGAATTCATCTACTTATTATCATCTGCTCTTGTATTCTTTGTTTCACACACATCCACCCATCTGAATTTTGAATTTCTAGGTCATGAACATGATGAATCCTAAGATCCAAGCTCATTGAATCTGAAATATTGATTCAACACAATTCACTTAAAGGCTGATGCAACCAAATTGCAACCAAAGAGCACTCAGCATGCACATGTGAAGTACTAGGAAAGTACTTTGGAAGATTTGATATAACTCATTGAATTATGCTAAGTATCAAATCTTCCAAAGCCAAAAGACCAATTCTTCCGAAGCCAAAGTTGAAGTCTTCTGAAGCTTCAAAGACAAAGTCTTCCGAAGCCAAAGTTGAAGTCTTTTGACTCTATATTGATCTTGTTGTCTAGATTAGTATTTCCAGCTGGCCTTCAAAGTATGGCCAGCCGTAGGATGTAGTATAAAGTATCTTAAGTACTTGTATTTAGAATTATGCTTTGTAATACTTGTAAGAACTTGAAAGAAATATACATCATTTGAGAAAACCATATTTGAGTATTCTTGTTATTGTTCTTTTACTTGTGTTCATTGTTTCATCTAAGCCGGTTTCCTATTTGATCTGCTATGTGTTCTAACTCTCTCCACCTTGTGAAACTGTTGCATTGACCACCCTTCAACGGTCAAGCAGTTGGTATCAAAGCATTTTAGGCTCTTGATTGTAAGATCTTACCATCTTTGATCTTGTTAGTTTCATAAAGCACTTATCAACTCAAATGGAAGCTATCTCTAATGCTGATATGGAAACCGGTACCATGACAAAGTCTCCACGAATCACTCCTGATGAGTTTCATACTTAGTACCATCATATGGAAGGGTTCATCAAGTCTCAAGATAGCAGGATGTGTAGATCTATTGTTAAAAGACGTCACATCCCAAGCACCTCTTCAGCCACTGCTGGAGGTGGGTTGGTTCCAAAGGAAATGGTTGACTACTTTTAAAAAGACTAGAAGAAAATAGATGTAGATCAGAAAGCCAAGACCACTCTCCAAACTGCTCATCCAAACTCCATATACAGAGGCTTCAAGAAGTGCAAAACTGCTAAGCAGCTCTAGTATGCACTGAAGCTCATGTATGAGGGGTCTAATGAAGCCAAGGAAAACAAGAAAGACATTATGAAGCAGCAGTTTAAGAACTTCACCTACAAGACAGGTGAAACCATCACTCAATAATACTTTAGGTATGTTGAGATTATGGATACTCTAATGGAGGTTGGAGTCAAGCTTGAGAATAGGGACATAGTGAGGAAGTTCATGTTCTCTTTTCTTGGACAATGGACTCACTACTATATGGCCATTAAGAGAACTAAGAACCTTTCTACTCTTACACGGACAGAGTTGTATGGTATCCTTAGTGGTTACCAGATGGAGATAAACTTGCAAAATCCATCAAGTGGCTCTTCTAGTAATCAACAAAGTTCAGCCTTTCATGTGGTTGAAAGGGATAGCAGAGAACTATAGCATCATCTCATCCGCTTCCCTGATAACTCATAAAAAGGTCCTTTCATCACCTTCCCCGAGTCACCAAGGTAGAGCTACATCCAAGGAAGCCTATTCCAAGAGACAAGCTTTGCTCAAGCCTTTGTATCTACTGATGAAAGCTATGGAAACATAATCTTCACTCTTGAAGACCTAGACTGCATCTATCCAGATGATTTGGAGTACATGGAAATAGTTCAACAGATGGCTCTCCTCACTCACAGAGCCAAGAAGTTATATAAGAGAACAGGAAGGAAGTTCCCAAGCAATATAGCTAATGGAAAGTTCGGACTAGATAAAAGCAATGTGAAGTGTTACAACTATAACCAAATGGGACACTTTGCTAGAGAGTGCAAGGCACCAAGGAAAAATATTGCCCAAGCACAATTCAGAACAAACTACACTGATACAACTCCAAGAACTGAGAAATGAAGCCAACCAAAACAACAAGCTGTTGTTGCTGTTGAAGAAGGAGGCTTTGACTGGAGCTTTCAGGTAGAAGATGCTTCTCTAAACCAAGCTGAGGACCGTGTATGATCAATGAAATAGTTTCAAAATATGAAGAGAGTTGAAAACACTTTGCAAATCAAATAGGGAACCGGTTAGAATGGAAACAAAGAACACAAGTAACAAGAACAAGAACATTCGAAAATGGTTTTCAAGAATGATGTATATTTATCTCAAGTTCTATTACAAGTGTTACAAAGCTTATCTAAATTACAAGTACTTGAGACACTTACTACATCCTACAGTTGGCCATACTTTGAAGGCAAACTAGAAACACTAATCTAGACAACTAGATCAATGTAAAGTCAAAAGGCAGATTTCCTTTTGACTAGTGACTATGACATACCATAGCTCACATCCTAATATATTACCAAAAGGATAAAAGTATATAGTTGGAAAGTTACAAACAAAAGACCTTAATTTACAGTTGACAAATGAATGGACCTTTTCACTAACTCATATAAGTTGGTGAGTCATCAGAAGTGGCAGTGAAAAGTTGTTTAGCTTTTGTCAAAAGGTGATTCAGAAAAAGAATGTCTTCTCTGTCTTCAGAAGAAATCAGTCTTTGGCTTCGGAAGACTTCATCTATGGCTTCAGAAGATTTGGTCTTTTGGCTTTGAAAGATTTGATACTCAGCATAATTCACTAAGCTATGTCAAATCTTTCGATGTAACTTCCTTGTACTTCACATGTGCATGCTGAGAGTTCTTTTGGTTACACCAGCCTCTAAGTGTAATCCTTACAAACTCCCCCTAGGCTAATGCTACCAAAACTAAAGAGACCTTTGAATCTTCATCTTCATCTGCTGACAGTCCTCATCAAAATCATGACCATTCCTTCCATCATTAGTTGGTCAGGATTCCTTAGACTTTCAAAGTACGTCCTCATGTCATAAAGATCATGTAGAGGGAGGTCAACTATGTTTTGCCAGAAGTACACATCTTAACCCCTTTGATCTCTAGTAACATACCAACTGTCTGGATTGGTAGCAAACATCCAAGACAAGATAGGTCTCTCAGCAGCAAGAGGCTCTACTTGAATGGGAGTTGGATAAGCAGCCTCTTCTTGATCACCCTCAGGATGTTCTGACCCATCTTGAGGTTCAAAGGTGGATGCCTTAGACTTCTTCTTCTTGTTCTTCTTATCCCTTCTAATGGCCATCATTTTCCTCCTTCTATATTTTAACTGAGTAGACTAGCCTGTAATACCAGATTGTCCTTGCTTGTCTTCCTTAATTGGGTCCTTATCCTATAAAGGTTTAGAAGGAGAAGGATTAGGACCCTATTGTGGATCAGAAGATGAAGCTGGCTATGAGGTAGCACTAGGTCCAGGTTGTGTTTTCTCTTGGGGTTCAATATTGACCTCAGCTTTAGGTGCAACCTGACTTGGTGAAGAAGGCAAGTCAACCAGCTCACCCTCTTGATCTTCAACTTGATCTTCAGGTGCAACTTGAGTTTGTCAAATTCTATGTAGTAATATGGTAAGGGAAGAAGGTCTACTGCCTGATAGAGACCTATGGCACTCAGGTAGGCTATCATGTTTTGCCTATCTTGTTCCCTACCACCTGAATTTGCAGTTTTGCATCCTCATCTTCCTTCCTCTCTTTTGAAACTTCCATGTCAGCCAATTCATTTAACTCCTCCAAGGGGAGAGAGATGAGTTCATCAATGTTGTAAATCCTAGACCCCAAATAGCTCAATCTGGCTACCCTTGTTTCATCTGGCATGGGAGCAGCCCTGATTACAGCTTCCATGAAGCTAGGGGTTCTACTTGAACTCTCTCCCCTTGCTTTCCTCTTCCTCTCTCTCTTCTCCTCCTTAACCTCCTCAAAGGTCATTTTCCTCTTTCATTTGTCACTTACAAGCTTGTGTGACTCAGGATAGAGAGAGCTTTGGCCTTTATTGCTGGGTACTACACTTGAGCTTTAGCCAGAGAGAAACTGTTAGACACCTTCACCAGTTGGTGCCTCACTGAGGGTAATAGGTACTGAAGCAGTTCCTGTCTCAAGGTTCACAGGCTCAACTGCTATGCCTTCAGCTAAGGTTTCCCCTTCAAAGCTAATCTTAGGGTTAACCTCATCATCCAGTTGACCAACAGTCTTGCCTGATAGCCTCTGTCTATATATTCTTGTTCTTAGCTTGAACTCTTCAAGTACCCTTTTTTGAATCCTATCAGGTAACCTTGCAACTTGCTTGTTTTCACTTGGGTTGGCAAGTGGGAGGTCAACTAGATAGGTGCTCTCATAGTATCTCAGGGTGTAGAAGTTGAAGATCTCTTGTTGTCTCTAAGACCAACAGATTCCCCGGAATCTCCTTTGATCATCATATCTCCATCCCACTATTAGGTTCTTAGCAAGGTGAGATGGAGTAGGCATAGCCCTTTGTATACACTCCTAAAAAATGGTATGAATGAGTAGGTCCACATCAATGTGGTCTTAAGGACGTTGTTGATTATGGACAAGTACAAGTGAGGTGGTGAGTCTTCTATGTCCATACTCTGAGAGGAACTCCCCGGTTTTGTGATTGTAATTAAGACTTTCTCCCTCTTTTTGGTAGCATCACCCTCTTACATAGGGGAGCTAGGAGTTAGGTCCATCCCATCCACAGGTTCTTGTAGACCTGGTTGAGTCCTCTGAATAGGTCTCTTAGCTAACATGCCCTTGAGATCGGAGATCTCAAGTTGCTGATCATTGACCCTTCTTTGTAAGGTAGTTACCAGAGATTCTCGATGACTAACCTTGGAAACTAAATAGGTGCAGAGTTGAGATAGTTTGTGCACCTTTAGTTGCAGACTCCCCTCATCTTCATCAGATGAATCATGGGGGATGAGAGAATAGGACCAAGTTCTTATTCCTCATCACTATCTTGTGTTTCTTGGCTGCCGCATTTCTTCTGGACACTGACAGGTTCAAAGGAAGTGTCAATAGAATGAGTTGGCATGGTTGAGCTCTTAATAATTTAATCACTTGCAAAAGTGAGAGCCTCTTTCATATGGGCCTTCTGAACAGGTTCAGGAAGGTCCACCTAAGTTGTGGGTGGATGATATGGGCTAGATATTAGTGATTCAGGAGCACTCATCTTTCCTTGAGCAGGGGTGGAGAAGAGAGACTCATGGTACTCAATGAAGCCAATATCTTCATCATTATAGAATTCTAGGCTTGGGATTGGTTGGTTGAGGTCAAGCGGCTGGGGATGGTAACTTTCTCCTGAAGGTTGATCACTAGAGTTTTGAGATTTTGAGTGAAGGCTTAAGGCCAGGATAATGAGCTCATCAGGCTGAGCATGAGGAACCTCAGCACTGATCATAGAAATAATGGGAGTGGTCTACTCCTCAAGAAAAGTGGGAGCTCCAGTGTCCATTTCTTCCTGCGTGGTAGTTGATTTGGGGGCCTGCTCAGCCTGAGTAGACCGAGCAGGGTTTGTTTGGATTTTCTTTGATAGGTGATGGTGATTTGGGGCTGTGCGGGTGGTGCAGATGTAGAAGGTCAGGGTTCAACATTGGATTGTGTTGCCAAGTTGTCACCTTGAGCAATGAGCTCTAACATTTTTTAGACCAGGACCGTTTCTACTTCTATGAAGCCAACAGTTGGCTTTCTAATTGCTTTAATGATGCCAGGAATCATTTGTCCCAATTTAAGAATATTACCTGTTCCCCTTAATTGTGAGCCTAGTTCATAGTTAAGAATGTATTGGATATATCTATGGAACATATAATGTTCTAAGGAGCCCAAGTTTGCAAGTAAACTAGTATAAACAAATTGAGAGTACCTGAAATTGAACCCTTGTACTATTCCATGGACTACGTAGGAAAGGTCTTCTGGAATTTGGTTTGAACCTCCATGTTTGTTAAACAAAGAATGGATAACTACATGGAGGAGGTACTTCCATTTGGATGAGACCTCCCCTTTTTGAAGGTTCTTATAGAGTAGTCCCCTTCATAGGCCATCTGCCAGAATGAATGTTTCATAGCAGACTTCGGGAAGGAAAAGTCACCTTCATCATCATCCAGCTTTAGATGAGTGTTGATGGTGGTTGTAGTGATGAAAATTGTCCTCCCCTGCATTATGGCAGTCAGTGCCTTCTCAGCGTCCAAGATGACCTCTTTACAGGTCCTCCAGAAATCTAACAGTTGATCTTCATATAATGGAGGGTCTATTATGTGGGCAAAGAAGTAGTTAGATAGAGCAAAGAAACGGCAAACATTTGAGAAACTAGGATCTTTCTCAGACGACAAAGCAACTTGATTGTGTTGCCTATGTATTTGCATGGATAAATCTGGTTGGTTTCGGGGATCAAGGTTGGCCATTTTTAGCAGCTTTGAGGTGAAGAATGGTAAGAACAAAGTCGGTTTGTGGGTGAATTTTGGGTTTGAATCTTTGCAGGTGAAGGGGAAAGTGAAAGAGGGGGAACCGTTGTACGAATATATATGGTATGGATTTGAGACAAAGTTAATTGATGATCTACATAGGTTGGAGTCACCATTATTATTATGTTTATTTTGTTTTTCAATGTAATAGGATGAATGTTATCTTACTTAGTTTGTATTTTGTATTTTGTAGTTTTGTGCCCAGCAAAACTATGAGCGAAACTGAGTTTCGCTCGTAGTCAGCTGACCTGGTTCACCTGGTGAAATTGTGTTTCGTCGCCGGGTGAAACTAGGTTATGGTCAATACAGTTCCGCTGTCCAGCGAAACTACAATCTATTTATATATTGAAAGTTTCATTCATTGTAAGTAAGTTTTTACAAACCCTAATAGTGAAATATTTTGATTACATTTTGGCATTCGGCTGGAAGCTTATTTTGATCATATTTGAGCCTTTGTTTCATCTTCTTTGTATGAGTTTAGAGATTATTGAAAATATTTGAAACTTGTTCATTGTGTTATTGATAGAGTTGTGTTGATTTAGTAGGATTTCTATGTTTTATGAATTATTTGCACTGATTATCGATCATATGGACCAACAATATGGTATCAGAGCCTTAGTGCTCGTGATTTGTTGAGTTTTTTATGGGTTTTAAGCAAAAACACTATTCCATTCATTTTTAATCTTATCCTTGTGCTTTTGGAAATCGACTAAGAATCATCTGGTATTAGCATAGGAAGCTATCCAAATCATTCAATCATAAATTCATTATGATTTGGGTGAATTCTGATCGATTTAGTGTTCGAAAAAGGCTACAGTTTCATCCAGCGAAAACTGTTGTTCATCTAGCGAAACTACTGCTGCTCTAGCGAAACTACCAAGATTTGTTATTCTAGAAATTGATCCTTGTTACTCAATGAAAGTACCTCATTTTGAACGAAATTTCACCCCTTTTGATTGCAAAAACAAGCGAAAATGTTGCTGAAATTATCCTCAGAGTGAAAGTTATACTAGTTTCAGCGAATCTGTTACCGAAACTAGAGTTTCCCAGCACTCATCTATTCGAGCGAAACTGCTGTCGCGACTGTTAGCGAAAGTAGCAACAAAAGTGCCAGCGAAAGAAGCAGCGATATTAGAGATATCCAGCGAAATTAGAGGTGTTCAGTGAAATTACATTCTTGTTTGAAAATGACAACAACCAATATCACCTTGTCTGACTTAGAAAGTGTAGCACCCAATAGGCCACTGAGGATTATCAATGGTAACAATTTTGAAGATTGGAAACGTTGTTTGAAAGCCTTCTTCTACTACACTGATCACAACCAGTGGGAATCAATCGTCAATGGTCCACATACTCCTACCGTCACAATTGGTCAAACTACCTCACCAAACACTGATCCATCAACCTTCACAGAAAGTGATCTTAAGTTAATCGACCGTGATCAAAAAGACTTTGGAGCTTTTACTCTATCTTTATCTCAAGACATCTATGACAGTTTTGCCGAACACAAGAATGCAAAATCCTTGTATGATTCTTTATGCGAGTTTTATGACGGTAATGAAGACTTGAAAAAGGACAAGAAAGCCCAAGCAGAAAAAGAGTTTAATTCATTTGTTGGACACAAAAATGAAAGCCTTACATATCTTACTAATCGATTTCTGACTGCTTCAAGCAACTTGAAGAAATATGATGAACAGTTGGGTAATCACGAACAAGTTGCAAAACTCATGGACTCTCTTCCACCCCAATGGAGCTTGCAAGTCAGACTGTTAAAGCAGGAAAGAAACTTTGCTGATTATTACTTTATGGATGTGATCAACAAACTAAAGACATTTGATTTGGACATGAAAAGAAGAGAATACAATCAATCAACGGTGCCAGCTACAGTCTATCCGCAAAATGCTGCATTGATTTCATCCGCTGCAAACTCTTCAATTATGGTGTAGCTTATGGTGGGTCTTCTAGGTGTGGCATGTCTAACAAGTCTAGTAGTGGACTATAAAGTGTTGGCTCAAGCTCAAAGGCATCAGTCACTACTCAAGTTTCGTCAAACACAATGGCACTGTTTGGAATGTTTGTACATAGTTATGAAGCTTTGGTTGCGGGGGAGTTGAAAGGAAAAGGAATGACTATGGAGGATATGTGTCAAGTGGACCCTGATGACTTGGAAGAAACTAATATCCAGTGGTAGATGGCAATGCTCATGTTGCGTGCAAGGAGGTTTATGGAAAGAACAGGCAGGAAAAACTTTGGCAGTCAAAATCAAAACTCAAAACTTGGATTTGATAAGTCCAAATTGAGATGTTTCAACTGCAAACAATTAGGCTACTTCAAAAGAGAATGTCCGTCTCTAATCATTACTAAACCAGGAACTTCTGGAACTTCAAAAGTCATTCTGATCACTGACAAAGAAGAATCCAAGCCAAAGAAAGAGATAGCACCTAAGCCAAGGAAAGAGACATCACTAATCTCAAACTTTGATTAAGGAGAGGAATAGGGAAGTCAAGTTGAGGAAGCAAGGAAGAAAGCCATAGAGGAGGAAGAATACAAAAAGAACACACCCGTCTATCAATGCGAAAAAGCCCTAGCTGCAAAAAAAGTGGTTATGGGACTTCCTTAATAGGTAATCCAAGACATGTGTTCTCCTTCATGCAAAATTCATTTATTCGGGGTTTATAAAGCTAACAAGTTATTGTTAGAAAATGAAAAGGAATTAAAAGAAATTAAAAAAGAACTTAAAACAAACAAGTCAAAATATTTTGTCAAGTTAAATGAAGGTTTAAAGGAAAATGAGCATTTAAAAAGAAATCTTTTGGAAAGAAATGTTGAAATAAATGCTTTAACAGAACGTGTGCCACTTGCTGAATTTGAAACAAGCAAATTAAAAACCAAACTTGAAAAATGGACAATCTCTGGGATGAAACATGAGGATCTCTGCAAGAAAATTGGGAGGCTAGAATTAAGGCTGGTTTGGGAAGCAAAGAAACCACTTATGTTTATCCTCCTCCAAGTACTTACTGTTATTCTCCTATGCCTACACCTCACCCAACTAATGAATTAATTCAAAAAGATACTAAAAGTTTGTATGCAGGTTTAGAACCAGTAAATCATAAGGAGATTCGCGAGGAGTATGATTATGGTGCAAGTAGTGGTCTGGGCAGTTCTAGGATTAGCATTTTTGACTCCAAAAAGTCTTCAATAGACAATAGTTTAAGTAGATTTGTTTCCCAAAAGTCTATTACAGACAATGGCATGCGTAGTTCCAGCTCTAGTCCAGCTTGTTCATCTTCAAATGTTTATGAATCAAATCGTGTTGTTTCAAATGCTTGTGTTAATAGAAATGATGATTGTTCAAGTAAAGCTTCAGACAAACAAACAAAATCAAATTGTTTTGAAAAGTTCTTCTTTCATCCAATTCCATCTGTGAGAATCCAAGGATCGATATATGAATTATCAGATTTGATTTTAACAAGTATTGATTGCGGAATTACCAATACTTGCTGTTTAATTGATTAATGAACTTGAAATTGATCAAATAATATAAAGAACAATCAAAATATAATAATAATCAAACCACGATTGCTCAATAATTACAATTAATCGATTGTAATGCCTCTACTGCTATTGATTCTATTGTTGTGATTGTTATATGATCTAATGTTGCTTGATCATCTATTTATCATCTTCTGTTACATGTTCTTGATCTCTTGTTATATAGAGATCTTATTCTTTTCTTAAAACATTGCTAATCTTTCGCTATCCTGTTGCTATAATTAAGCTAACTTTCTATAGCTATCCGTATCCTTGCCACATTTATCGGCATAGGAGTTCGTGATTTACAATGAATTAAACACAAATAATATTGTTGATATGATGTAATATCTTCGCTTGAATTAAATTTCTTTTGCTATCATTAATGTTGTTGATCTGCCATGTTGACTTGTTGACTTTCTGTTGACTACTTGATAATGTGAAATCATTCGAGTGTTAAACAGTTTTCCGTAGGAATTTATTCTTCCGCAGGTACTTAGTCTTCTGCTGTAGCACTTAGTCTTCGGGGCTTGTTCTTCTGTGATTGTGCTTCCGTAGGAGTTCTTGTACTAGTTCTTGAGTGGCAATCTCTCCTTCAGTAGCTTCTCTTGATCTTTGGTCTTGTTCAGTTGTTGTTGTGCTTTCGCAAGAGATCTACGGATGTACACCAGTTGTATTACTGAGAACATCTACTGAAGAGCCATTTGTTCATCTGCATTTGTTCTAACACTTAGTCAATTTTTCCAACTTTACTACATTTAGTGTTTCCTACAATCATACGTAAATCAGCACATATATTATGAGATACAATATATCATGCAATTCATAAACTCATCATGTACTCAATGCATTATATTATATCATCAAAATTAAAACTATAAAAAGTGATTACAAGAGTTTGATCCATCATCTACACCTATAAAAGACATCTAGACCTAACACCATCTTTTACACCAATTCAGATTTCTAAACCTAAAGAGCAGGTGACAACTTCTTCATATGTCAGTCATATTAATGTAAATGAATCAGAACCTGCTAAAACAAAGGATACTAAAGAAAAATCAAAAGAATCATATGACTCTTATAGCAATTCTGATTCACATATGTTTGAATATGAGGAAGAGATATTAATAGATCAAGCTCCTATCTCAAAATATAAGAAGAAAAGTTTAAAATCTAAGTGTTTTAGATGTAGAAAAGATGACCATGTAATTGAACATTGCCCTGAGTATGTTAGGAGAAACGTAAATAATAGTTCGTTAGGAAGTAGATTAAATCATTTCATAAATATTTTTTTTGGTAAAAAATCTTCTATTCCGAGACCTTAGTCAGTCACGACTTGGGTCCCAATTTCCAAATCTTAATAAATTTTGTTCAAATGCCATGATCATTCCAGAAAAGCTGTCAATAGCTTCTGGCATGTTGATAGCGGATATTCCAGGCATATGACCGGGTTGAAGGACCTACTTACAAATTATCGCATAATAAATGGAGGATATGTTGCTTTTGCTGGAGGCAAGAAAGGAGGAAAAATGATTGGTCAAGGGGAAGTATCAAATGGTTCGTTGACTCTGGAGAAACTAAACTACGTTCCAGAGCTGGCATTCAATCTGTTAAGTGTATCACAAATCAGTGATAAAGATATTCCAGTGCTGTTTATGTCCAACCAATGCTTGTTTCTTAAACCAGAGTTTATTATCCCAGAGGATTTAGTGATCATGCGTGTTCCAAGGAAGAATGATACCTATCTACTGGATATGTGATGAACAGAATTCACCTCAATCGTGACATGTCTCCTGTCAAAAGCTTCATCTTCTGAATCCTTCTTGTGGCATAGGCGATTAGGATATGTTAATTTTAAAAATATTAATAAGTTGGTTAGGAACAATCTTGTGAGCGGGCTACCACTTAAAGAATTTTCAGTGGTAGAAAAGTGTATGGCTTGTGCTCAAGGAAAAAAACACAAAAAGGCCATGATTGTGTTTTGTAGAGGACCGAAGGCCAACATTGCCAAACTAATATTTGATTGCATGCCTGAAAACATAATGGCATTAAAAAAAGATAAATGGCTATTATATCCAAGATTCATGCAGATGTTGATAAATGATTTAATTCCAAATGTGCCTAGACATGGAGAGATCAAGAGATTGGTTCAAATGAACACAAGGATATTTGTAGACCCTGCTTAGCTATAAGACATGATTTTATTAGGAAGATCACATATCTCTAGGAAAACATGTACCCAGCTGAGAGATGGAATTATATCAAAAGCTTGATTGAGTCTAAAAACAAGAATGCTGAAGAAAATCAAGAAAAATAGGCTGAAGCAATTAAGAAAAGGAAAAGGTATGCCAAAGAATAAGAATACAATTTGGAAGATGAGATTGATGAAGTGGAAGGAAAACTGAGGGTAAAAAGGGAAAAAAGAACAAAGAAGAAGGCAGATCAGGGAGAGTCAGCTAATGTTACTAAAAAGAGAACAAAGCATAAACAACAGGCTTTTTTCAGAAACTCCTAAAAGAAGAGATGCCAGATCAGAGCTAGATCAAGATGTTATTTAAAATCTTAATGCATCTTTGGCAAATGAACTGGGGATGATCAAAACCAAATTGGTAAACCAAGAACTGTGAGAAAAGGAGAAAGATAAAGTAATGGAAAGCATGAATAGGCTGATGATGGATCAAAAGGAGTTGATAAAGAGGCTACTCAAGGAAGTGAACGAGCTAAAAGCCAATGCTGGCCTACCCAATCAGTTAACTCAAGCTGAATTAGATGATCTCACTGATACTTCAAAGTACTCATTTCTATAAGAAGGTAGTTCAACTGGGGTAGGAGAGGGCACAAGTGGAGCTGGAGTTGGTGCTAGTGGTAGTGGTGCGGGTGTATCTAGTGTTGGCGGCTCAGATACTGAAGCAGGAGTTAAAAAAGAAAGTGGTGTGAAAGAAAGTATTGTAGGAGATAAGGCTGAGGTTGTTGAAGCTGGATTTGTAGACACGGGGTTTAATGTTAATGTTGATTTGACTAGTGATGAAGTGTTTAGAGAAGAAGGAGATGGAGCAGGTAGGAAAGAAGTTGAGTTAAATTTGATAGATTAAGAAGAAGAGATTGAGGAGCAATTGGTGGATTATGACTCTGAGCCTGAATACTATGAGGTAGACGAGCGACCATTGACATATATGGCTCAAAGAAGCTCAACTAAAGGAGATATAATTGAGATGGACAAGGAGGATTGGTTCATGAAAGAGAAGGAACCAGAACAGCTGACTCCTCTATTTAAAGACATTCAAGAATAGAGCCGAAAGGAATCTGATAAGAAGATAACCAGCTGGAAATACAACAGTGAGTTGAAAATGTTTATGATCAAGAGAAGAGGAGGGGGAATCTCAAACTTACATAAGAGGAAGGCATTCAAGACCTTGCAAAGATGGGATTTAAGAAGATTAGCTGAGATTCCACTACTAAATTCAAACTTAAGTAAAAGAGCTATACTATTGGAGCAAGAGATTAAAAGGGGGCTAAATGATAATTTTGAGTCATTTGGTTATATGAAGACTGAGAGAAGGAGATCCAAAAAGGATACGGATTGGGTGACCGAAAAGCGAAAAATTGTATTGAAGCTGAAACTAGCAAAGACTATGAATAGAGTGAGGGTACCCATCCACAACCCCCAAGATTGCAAAAGTTTGAAAAAGGATTTTATGATAACAATACGGGAGAAGCAGTGGTGAGAGTGAAGGATGAGAAGAAATCAAGTTATTTGATCCTATGGAAGTATTTTCTTTTTGTGATGAGGATCTGGTGGTTCTGTGTGAGAATCACATAAAAGTAGGAGCCAAAGCTGAAACAAGGACTGAAGCAAGCCTCTTTATGAGGGTTGCAAACAAGTCTCGGGGAGTTAGGGCTGAAGTCCGGGAGCTAGCAGAGAAAGTACATCAAGCTGACGAACTAAGGATGGACGTGCAGGATTTGACAAAGAAATTTTAAAAGGCAAGTTCACGGGGAGAGGAAGAGAGTATAGCTAGAGCTAAACATGAAACATCAGATAAAGCTGCTAAGGAAAGTCGAAGCCGAACGAGAAGATCAAGTGGGTGAGGTCCAACCTGGGGGAGTATTGATGATCTAGAATAGGTTGGACTCACCATTATTATTATGTTTATTTTGGTTTTCAATGTAATAGGATGAATGTTAGCTTACCTAGTTTGTATTTTGTATTTTGTAGTTTTGTGCCCAGCGAAACTGTGTTTTGTCGCCGGGTGAAACCAGGTTATGGTCAAGACAGTTTTGCTGTCCCAACGAAACTACAGTCTGTTTATATATTGAAAGTTTTATTTATTGTAAGTAAGTTTTTGCAAACCCTAATAGTGAAATATTGTGATTACATTTCGGCATTCGGCTAGAAGCTTATTTTCATCATATTTGAGCCTTTGTTTCATCTTCTTTGTATGAGTATAGAGATTATTAAAAATATTTGAAACTTGTTCATTATGTTATTGATAGATTTGTGTTGATTCAGTGGGATTTCTATGTTTTATGAATCATTTGCACTGATTATCGATCAAATGGACCAACATTAATACAAAGAGATAAACTTTGATATCCGCATGTCGGTCCCACCTCTGAAAAAGTGCCCAAAAAGTTAGTTTTCTTGGAAGAATTAATCTTTCAAAGGTAATTTGTCTTTAAAAGTTTTGAGAAAAACTTTGGAAGCCAATTTAGCTTTAAAAGATATTCCTTAGCTTTTCAAAAATTTGCTTCAGAAGAAAATTACTTAGAGTATTTTTACTTCCCAGATAAATTTTGCTCCGAAAGATATCAAATATCAAAAATTTTATTCAAAGAGAATAAAGCTTCTGAGACTTAATTGCTTTCGGAAGAAAATGGTCCTTCAATACATATAGTACTTGGTGAGAAAAATAAGCTTCGGAAGATTTATCAGGATTTCTTCCGAAGGATAATTTCTAACAAGTGTTATTGTTTTGAAGACATAATGTTCTTTCGAAGACAACTTGATGTCTTCCGAAAGAAAATTTATTCAAAATTCTCAAAATTTTTATGGGATATCGGTTTTTGAAAGGTTTCTTCGAATGTAAACTAGGATTATATGGTGATGATATTGGCAACTTAAGGCACACATATTGTTATAAATAATATTGAGTTTAGTTTAAGAAAAAATCTTTTTAAAGTTAATCATCCTAATAGCTTATACAAGATATTTAAATCTTTGCTCATCAAAAGCTTTTGTGAACAGATCAACATATTATTCATTTTTGTTAACTTTGACTAGTTTTATCAATCCTTTTTCAAAATTATCTCTAATCAAATAATACCTGATGTTGATGTGCTTTGTCTTTGAGTGCTGCATAGGATTTCCTATAATAGAGATAGCACTGTTGTTGTCTATGTGGATGGGAGTCTCCTTAAAGTTGAATCCATAGTCTAGCATTTGATTCTGAATCCAAAGCACTTGAGCACAGCAGCTTACAGCAGCAATGTATTCAGCTTCAGCGGTTGATGCAGACACACAAGATTGTTTCTTGCATTGCCATGAGACTATCCTTCCACCAAGAAATTGAAATCCCCTAGATGTAGACTTTACAGTCATATTGCAGCCACCATAGTCACTATTTGTATAGGCATAAAAATTTAAGTCAGAATTCTTTGGATATCAAAGGCCCAGTTTGGGAGCATTTTTAAGATATCAGAGAATTCTCTTGACAGCAACCAGGTGTGACATCTTGGGGTTGGCTTGATATCTTGCACAAATACATGTAGCAAACATGATATCATGCCGGCTGGCTGTGAGGTACATAAGAGACCCAAGCACAGCCCTTTATAGATATTCATCAACACACTCCCCATCAAGATTTGGTCCTAGAGAGTGGTTTCTGGCTATAGGTGTCTAAGCAACCTTGCACTCAGTCATATGAAATCTGGTAAGTATGTCTTTCACATACTTTGACTGGTTTATGAAGATTACATTGTCAACCTGCTTCACTTGAATTCGTAGAAAGAAATTGAGTTCCCCTATGACACTCATTTCAAATCTATTCTTCATATGCTTCTTAAAGTCTTTGCAGAACTTTGGATTAGTTGACCTAAAAATAATGCCATCTACATAAACTTGAACCAGCATCAAGTTATTTCCAGTTCCTTTGATAAAGATTGTTCCATCAATAGTACCCCTCTTGTAGCCGTGCTGCCAAAGATACCATGATAGTGTCTCATACCACTTCCTTAGAGCCTGATGCAGCCTATAAAGAGCTTTGTCAAGATTACATACATAATCAGGATGATTTGGGTCGGCAAAGTCAGGTGGTTGTTTGACATACACTTCCTCATCAATCGCCCCATATAAAAAGGCACACTTAACATCAAGTTGGTAGACCTTGAAATCCTTCGATGCAGCAAAAGCCAGGAATATCCTATCAGCTTCAAGTCTTGCTACATCAGCAAAAGCATCTATGTAGTCAATCTCTTCTTCTTGTATGTACCCTTGAACAATTAGTCTAGCCTTGTTCTTGATGCCAAGTCCTCTATCATCCTTTTTGTTCCTAAATACCCATTTGGTATCTATGGTAGTCTTCCCTTGAGGAAGAGGATATAGATTCCAAACCTTTTGTCTCTTGAATTGAAGCAGCTTCTCCTGCATTACTTCAACCCAACTTCCATCCTTCACAGCCTCATCAATCTTCATAGTCTCTATCTGGGACTAGAAACAATCATGAAGACAAACATTTTTGTTATAGGTTTGTCCTCTTTTTCTCACCCCAGTCTCAACATCTCCAATGATGTTGGTGGTGGGATGTCACTTGTGGATTCTTAGTTGAGGAATCATAGCAAGTTGGTTAGACAAATCTAAATTGGTGAAATTCAAATCTGGTGCTTGAGTATCATCCACCACATCAACACACTTCTTAAGAGAAACTTGATCCAATGAGTGTGTCACATCATTGATGTTGTCTTCTATGGTGTGGTTATCAGCATCAAGAAATTCTTGATCACCCTTACCACCTCCATCTCATCCTATATTTGAAATTCCTTCATTTGAGTTATATGTCTCTTTGCTGAAATTTATATGCACCTCAGATGTATCAGCTGAAGAATTTGTCATGGTGGTGCTGACAGGATTTCCAACTGTAGGGCTAGTTACCACTGGAAATGAATTAGTTTGAACGCTTGGTCTTCTCAGCTCAAATATTGGATCAGAATCTCCTGTTGATAAGGTACCTGTAGATCCTAAAACATCTTCATAAGATTTGTTAAAACAGTTGGTAAATAAATCAAGATCAAACAGCCAATCAGGACCAGAACCTTTCACACTGGGTGTGTGCTCATTGAAGGTCACATTGGCTGGCTCCTCAACTACTCTAGTTTCGAGATTATATACTCTATAAGCCATGGCTTGGGAAGAGTATCCAATATAGTGTCCATCATTTGATTTCTTAGCAAATTTGGCTATTTGATCATTGGTATTTAAGATGGTGCAAGGACATCAAAATAATCTGAGAAAACGAATGAAAGGTCTCCTTTTGTGCCATGGTTCAAAAAGAGTCTTACCATGACTCTTGACTACTAAGACTCTATTCTGAATATAGCAGGCAATGTTGACTGCCTCTGCCTAGAAGGTGATAGGCAGTTTAGAGTCCGATAACATGGTTCTTGCAACTTCAATAAGTGTCCTGTTTCTCCTCTCAGCAACACTGTTTTGCTGAGGAGTCCTAGGAGCACTATATTGTCTTGTAATACCCTTTTCATCACAAAATGCATCAAGGATTTGGTTTTTAAATTCAGTTCATTGGTCATCTTATGGTCTTGAACTTGTGATCACACTGTTTCTTAATTTTCAAAATGAAGTTCTTCAAGATTTCAGGAGTCCCATCCTTAGTACTAAGGAAGAAGACCCAAGTATATCTTGTGAAATCATCTGTGATCACCAAGCAATAAGTGGTCCTTCCTACACTTATTACACTGGTGGGGCCAAAGAGATCCATATGTAACAAGTGTAGGAGAGTAGTGATGGATTTCATTTCCTTTAGTCTTGTGTGACACCTTGTGTTGCTTCCCTTTCAGGCATGCAACACAACGGTCATCACTTGTAAACTCTTTCTTTGGTATTCCAGTTACTAAATCATTCTATGTTAATTTATTCATATTCTTAAAGTTTACATGGCACATTCTTTTATGCCAGGGGAAAGACTCATCACTATTGGCTTTAGATAGAAAGCAAGATACTTCTCATGATGGGAATGTTTGTTGCAAGTCCATCTTGTACATGTTCCCTTTCCTAGGGGCTCTATGGAGGATATGCTCTTTAGGAATGACCACGCAAGGCTTGAGAACAATGCACTCATGCTCAGAAAAGAGCATGATATGTCTCTAATCACAAAATTGGAATACACTCAAAAGATTATATCCAAGCTCCTTGACAAAATTTACCTTCTCAATACTGAGCTTACCATATGTGACCCTGCCCCTTCCAGTAAGGTAACCACCTAATTCTATTCCAAAAGCAACTTGCCCTCCATAAATTCTTTCAAAGTTTTGAAGCAAAGTACCATTACCTGTCATGTGCCTGGAACAGCCACTGTCAATGATCCATATGTTCCCTTTGGTCTTGAGTTGTTCCCTTTGGTCTTGAACAACCACTGTCAATTCTATTCCAAAAGCAACTTGCCCTCCATAAATCTTTCTTCATCTTTTCAGATGATGAAGCAGGCTTCTTGGGATGAGGCTTGCTCTTAGAAATGGATAGCTCAGGCTGTGCAATAGTGGTGCACATTTTATCAGCCTTCTTCTCTTGACCAGGATGATTTGGACATGAACTAGGAAACCTGGTACTAAAATCCATAGTTGTGTCTTCAGTTTTTACCACTTCAAATCTAACAGAGATAAAGAATTGCTTTTGCTTGGAGTTAAAGGTGGCCTTGATCTCTTGGGCTTTTTTGGATTTTCTTTTGGCTGCCCTGATCAAGTTCTTTCTTGTAGACTTGGTCATCCTTGGTTCTTTCTTCTCTCTAGGAGAATAGTTTCCTTTCTTAGGATAACCCTTGTCACTCATCTCAGGTTCATCCTTCACTATCTCCTCTTTATCTTCATCCTTCTCTTGGATAGAATCAATGGAAGGCAGCTCATCTTGAAAAGTTCCACACCTTGAAGATCTAACAGATAGGAGTGTGTGTCGAGGAGCTATTTCACTTGATCCTAGCCACTGCCTATTTTGGTAACAAACTTTTACATACAAGGATGTGGATATTATTTTCTTCAAGGTTTCCTCTTCAAGAACACATTTTTCTGCCTTGGCTTTGCTGATCATAAGCTCAGCCTGGCATTCAGTTAACTTGGTTATAAGATCTTTGATTTGAGTCCTGCAGTTTGTATGTTCATCTTAAGAGTTGAGATTGTTTTCTCAAAATCTTCTATATGTTTATAGTCATTTTCAGCTCTTTTAAAGTTAGCTTTTAAGGTATTTAAGGACTCAAGATCAGATCTCACTTCCAAGTTGTAGGACCTGTACATGTTAATGTTAGCAATACATTTAGGAGTACAAAATGATCTAACACTTTGGATTCTTCATATCAGCCATCAGTGCTTGGTTTGGAGAAGAATCTTCTACCTGAAAGCTCCAGTCAAAGCCTCCTTCTTCAATAGCAACAACAGTATGTTGTTTAGGTTGGCTTGGCTTCTCAGTTCTGGGAGCTGCATCAGTGTAGTTTGGTCTTGATGGTGCTTGGCCACCATTTATCATTGGTGCCTTACACTCTCTAGCAAAGTATCCTATTTGGTTACAATTGTAAGACTTCACCTTGCTTTTATCCAGGCCAAACTTTCCACTGGCCATATTGCTTGGAAACTTCCTTCCTATCCTCTTGTAGAACTTCTTGGCTCTATATAAGGAGAGCCATCTGTTGAACTATTTCCACTTACTCCATATCATCTGGATGGATAAAGTCCACGTCTTCAAGAGTGAAGAGAAATTTTCCATGACTTTGATCAGCAGACTCAAAGGCTTGAGCAGAGCTTGTCTCTTGGAATGGGCTTCCTTGGATGTAGCTCTCCTTTGGTGTCTCAGGGAAGGTGATCAAAGGAACCTTTTATGATTTTTCAGGGTAGTAGATGAGATAATGCTGTGGTTCTTTGCTATCCCATTCAACGACATCAAGGGCAGAACTCTGCTAATTTTTTGAAGAGTTGCTTGATGGATTTTGCATGTTCATCTCCATCTGGTAGCCACTAGGATACCATACAACTCTGTGAGAGTAAGGGTAGAGAGGTTCTCAATTCTCTTGATGGCCACACAATAGTGAGTCCATTGTCTAGCAAGAGAGAACATGATCTTCCTCACTATGTCCGTATTCTCAAGCTTGACTCCAACATCTATTAGAGTATCCACAATCTCAACATACCTGAAGTATTATTGAGTCATGGTTTCACCAATCTTGTAGGTGAAGTTCTCAAACTGCTACTTCATGAGGTATTTCTTGTTCTCTTTATCTTCCTCAGACCCCTCATACATGAGCGTCAGTGCATCCCGGAGCTGCTTAGCAGTCTTACACTTCTTGAAACCTCTGTATATGGAATTTGGAAGAGCAATTTGGAGGGAGGTTATGTCTTTTTGATCTACATCAATGATCTTCCAATCTTCTTCATAGTAGTCGGCCATTTCCTTTGGTATCATCCCACCTCTAGCAGTTGCTGAAAAGGTGCTTGGGATGTGAAGTCCTTCAACAATAGATCTCCACATCCTGCTATCTTGAGACTTAATGAACCCTTCCATACATTGGCACCATGTATAAAAGTTATCAGGAGTGATCAGTGAAGACTTGGTCATAGTACCGGTTTCCATATCAGCCTTAAAGATAGCTTTCATTTGAATTGATAAGTGTGTTGTTAAACTGAAGATATTTAAGATGGTGAGATCTTACAATCAAGAGCCTGAAATGCTCTAATACCAATTGCATGACCTGGTATGATCAATGCAATAGTTTCACAAGGTGGAGAGAGTTGAAAACACTAAGCAAATCAAATAGGGAACTGTTTAGAATGGAAACAAAGAACACTAGTAACAAGAGCAAGAACACTCAAAGATGGTTTTCAAGAATGATGTATATTGCTCTCAGGTTCTATTACAAGTGTTACAAAGCTTATCTAAATTACAAGTACTTGAGACACTTTATACTACATCCTACAACCGACCATAATTTGAAGGCCAACTGGAAACACTAATCTAGACAACAAGATCAATGTAAAGTCAAAAGGCAGATTGCCTTTTGACTAGTAACTTTGATATGCCATAGCTCACATCCTAATACATTAAAAAGGATAAAAGTACATAGTTGGAAAGTTACAGACAAAAGACTTTAATCTACAGTTTACAAAAGCATGGACCTTTTCACTAACTCATATAAGTTGGTAAGTCATCAAAAGTGGCAGCGGAAAGATGTTTAGCTTTTGACAAAAGGTGATTCAGAGAAAGCATGTCTTCTCTATCTTTGGAAGAAATCAGTCGTTGGCTTCGGAAGACTTTGTCTTTGAAGCCTCAGAAGACTTCATCTTTGGCTTTGGAAGATTTGGTCTTTTGGCTTCAGAAGATTTGATACTTAGCATAATTCACTAAACTATATCAAATCTTCCGAAGTAACTTCCTTGTACTTCACATGTGCATGCTGAGAGCTCTTTTGGTTGCATCAGCCTCTAAGTGTAATCATTACACAAGCACTCATGGTTGATCATGAATAAGCCAAGGTATTAGAAGATCTTTGTACTCCTGCATGCATTGCTAAAGTTAACATGTACAGGTTCTATGACTTGGAAGTGAGATCAGAACTTGAGTCCTTAAACATTTTAAAAGCTGATTTTAAATGAGTAGAAAATTATTATAATCTTAAAATTGAAGATTTAGAGAAAACCATTTCTACTCTTAAGCATGAGCATACAAACTACA
Organism: Flaveria sonorensis; assembly: GCA_025506505.1. Taxonomy (NCBI): domain Eukaryota; kingdom Viridiplantae; phylum Streptophyta; class Magnoliopsida; order Asterales; family Asteraceae; genus Flaveria; species Flaveria sonorensis. The sequence goes on along the minus strand of CM046439.1, from coordinate 29,760,529 downwards.
CGACTCAAATCAAAGATCTCATAGCTAAGTTAACTGAATGCCAGGCTAAGCTTATGATCAACAAAGCCAAGGCAGAAAAATGTGTTCTTGAAGAGGAAACCTTGAAGAACATAATATCATCATCCTTGCATGCAAAAGTGTGTTACGAAAACAACCAGTGACTAGGGTCAAGTGAGATAGCTCCTCTATACACACTCCTATCTGTTAGATCTCCAAGGTGTGGAACTTGTCAAGATGAGCTGCCTCCTATTGATCCTATCCAAGAGAAGGATGAAGATGTAGAGGAGATAGTGAATGATGAACCTAAGGAGAGTGATAAGGGTTATCCTAAGAAGAGACACTATTCTCCAAGAGAGAAGAAGGAACCAATGATGACCAAGTCTTCAAAGAAGAACTTGATAAGGGCAGCCAAAAGAAAGTCAAAGAAAGCCAAAGAGATAAAGGCCACCTTCAACTCCAAGCAAAAGCAAGTTTTCATTTCTACTGGATTTGAAGTCGTAAAGACTGAAGACTCAACCATGGAATCTAGTGCCAAGAGTCCTAGTTTATGTTCAAATCATCCTGGTCAAGAGAAGAAGGATGATCAAATGTGCACCACAGCTGCACAGCCTGAACCATCCAGTTCCAAGAGCTATCCTCGCCCTAAGAAGCCTGCTACATCATCTGAGAAGATGAAGAAGAAAGTGGAAAGTGATCAAGCTCATCCTCCTACTCAAAAGAAGACTCTCTGAAGCATGCCAACTGAATGCATCATGTGTGGTAGTACTTCCCATTTTTCCAAGGATTGCATCTACAATCCCAAAAGCACTATCCACATGATCAAGAAGAAGACTTCTGAGAAGAAGATGAAGAAGAAGAAGATAGCTTCAAAAGGAAAATATCTTCCTTTTAGAAGCTCCAAAGTGAAAAAGAAGATAAGTGAAAACTTACCTTTGGAAGAAAAGTTGCTCTCAAAAGAAAGGAATGCTTCTGAAGTGCTAAACTCTGCTGCAATGGATGTAAAATCATCCGAAGGATCAGTCTCCAAAAGTTCCAAAGTAATCAAAACTTCTAAAGTATTGAAGGCCCAGTCAAGTCTTCTAAAGATGGTATGGAAGATGAAGGAAGGCCATGTGACTAAAAGTTCTTCATCAACAAAAGCAGATGATCCTCAAAGCTTGCATATAGGATCAATTACTATTGCATTATCTTTAGTTCACTTTAACAAGCCCAAGACCAATGAGGCTTGGGTTTTCAAATATACTAACTATCTCTTTATATGTAGGAATAGCTAAAGACTAAAGGAAATGTATGGATCATTGACAGTGGCTGTTCCAGGCATATGATAGGCAATGGCTCCTTGCTTTAGAAGTTTGAGAAAATTGATGGAGGGCCAGTTGCTTTTGGAGGAGAATCAGGTGGTTACATTACTGGAAGGGATAGGGTTACAAATGGTAAGCTCAACATTGAGAAGGTAGATTTTGTTAAGGAGCATGGTTATAATCTCTTCAGTGTATCCTATAGAAGCCTCTTGAAGATTAACATTTAGTCTTTATTAGTCTTTGCATAGTTTTTGTCATAGTGTAGGGACTTATTATGTAAATATATGTTCCTTTTTTGTATTGATAGTATAAATAGCATAGATAAGGTATTGTGTAGGCAATCACCTAAAAAAATTACCTAAGTAAGCACCTTAGAAGCTTTAAGAACAGTAACGAATTGTAATTGTTTCCCTCTAGACTTATACTTTCTATGCATTCTATCAATCAATACTATGAATTTTTTGATATGTTTGTTTAGATTTGTTTACTTGTGTTTGTTTGATTGAATTATATCATAATATCATCACAGATTGATCCATTTTGATCCTATCAAATGGTATCAGAGCTGTTGGTTCGGTGATTTGAGTTCTTCAAACTGTCGAACTTTTGAATCACTTGAATCTGTGATTGATAAGCAATTCAATCTAAAAATTATTGATTTCAGTTGTGTTTCATCTTTAGAAACATGAATTGAATCACCATTTTCAGCTCAATTTGTTCAAAATCAGTGAATTTGTTCAAATTAGTATGCGAACCTGTTCTTCATTTTCGAACTGAAATTCGATCAGAAAACTGAATTGTTGTTGTTGTTTGGTGAAATTGAAGATAAATGACTGTTAATCGATCCAATTACTACCTAATTGGAGAAATTTAGGTCAAATCAACATGTTTTGAAGAAATTCAGAAGATCTGAGTTAGTTTGAATCTGTTGAAGTTGTCACATTAGGTTAAAACACAACTGAGAATTGCCTAAGTGTATAGGCGCTTGACAACTATTCAAGCGTTTTATCACTGTTAAGGTGTTTTTGGTCTAGGAGTTTTACCACTGTGGAGGAGCATTACAACTGTTTGGTCAATTTGGAACTTTTCAGAAACTAAGGAATTCTTGGCGCATTACAACTGTGTAGGCGTATTTGAACTGTTTGGGCGTTTCTTCACCCAGGCGTCTGACAACTGTTTGGACGTTTTACAACTGTTCAGGCGCATTTCAAGTTGGCCATTTTTGAGAATTTTTCTAAGGCAATCCCTTAGATGTTTCAAAGTCAAAGTCAGAAGTTTCACAACTGTTTGGGCGCTTCATCACTATTCAGGCCCATCAACTCAACACTTAGAAATTTTTCAAAATTTAAAAAAAAATTAAAAAAATCCAAAAATATTTTCAATTCATTGTTTAAATTCAAAAAAACTTAAAAACAACAAAAAAAATTATTTTCTAAAATCAAAAATATAAAATGATGAAGTCCGAAGATTCAGAGAACAGAGTTTCTAAGTTGAAGAACAGAGCAGACTTTAAGAAATGGTCCCTTAGATTGAAACATCATCTTAATTCTATTCACACTGACTTGTGGAAGTCAATAGAAAAAGGACCTTATATTCCAGTTACTTCAGATGGTCTTGATGGAGGAATTATGTATACAAGAGATTCTCCAGAACCATATCCGGAAGATGGGTTACAAGTTGATGATCTAAGGAAAGTCAAGAATGATATTAAAGCCTATTCTTTGATGTGTAAAGGATTACCACTTCAAGTCTTAACTAGACTTGATGGATATCAAACGGGATATACCATGTATAAAGCTTTGAAGATAACTTGTGAAGGTGGTAAGGAAATTCAAGATCTTAAGAAGCAGAAATTGAAGAGGCAGTTATAGGTGTTTGAGCATTTATCTGGTGAAACTATTAACCAAATGATGAATAGATTTGTGCAACTTACAACTGAGATGTCAACTGCTGGCATAAAAAATGATCTCAAAGATCTAAACTTCAGGCTTCTTAATGCTCTTCCATCCTTATAGAAACAAACTGTGATATTGTTAAAGCACACTGAAAAATTTCCTATGGATCTTGATCTGTTGATTGCAAAAATTGAGTCAGTGGATATTGATGAAAGCTCAAGAAACAATGATAGAGCAACATCAATGTATCAATACAAGTATGTTGCATCTCCAGCTAGCACTATGGAGAATACCTTTATAGCAAAGAATGAGAATTTACCAGAAGAAGAAGGTGATCTGTTTGTTGGAGCAGGATTCTTTATAGATTCTTCATATACAAGTGCTCCTGCTTATGCATCTCAACCTCAACCTCAGTCGCCTCCTAAACCTCAAAGCTCTAAATCTCAAATTGAGACACCATCTGTTAACTCTGCTAAAACTAGAAAATTTAAAGATGTCATTAACATCCTTTTATAGGATAATGAGTCCAAATCTTTTACTGCTTTTATGGCTAGTTTTCAAGCTTATCAAGGTAGTCATTTAACTTAATTAGATCTTGTTTTGCAGGACTTATTTGAAATGGATCCAAATGATGTGGAGGAAATGGATCTAAATTGGTAGATGGTGATGATTGCATACAGGACTCAGAAACACTCTTATGTCAACAAGAACTACAAGCCAAGTGCTAACAAGACTATTGGATTTGACAAGTCTAAGTCAAGGTGTTTCAACTGTAATAGCTATGGTCACTTTTCAAGGGAATGCAAAGCTCTAAGAAGCAAAGGAGGAAATAGCCAATCGAGTTCAAGCAATCAGAGGTTTCAATAATCATCTCAGAAGACATTCCAAAAGCCATACCAAACCTTACCAATGCTTGAACTCAAAGATGAATCTAAGTCATCCGAAGAGCTAAAGAGAGCTCTAGTTGTTAACATTAAAGACGGATATGATTGGAGCGCTTATGCAGAGCAATTTACTGCTGATCTAACCTCTAGTTTATCTCTTATTGCAGAAGTTCAAGGAGAATATTGGTCAGAAGATAGTGATCCAAAGGCTAAATATGATTCTGAGAATGAAGAACAAGAATACGATTGGAGTGATAAATATGATCCTAAAGAGGGTTCAGAAGAAGTTGCATTGATGGCAAAGTTAGATCAACCAAAGGTTGAAAATTCCAACTCTAAGACTTCTTTATCTAAATTTTCTAAAATACCAGCTGAAGTAAGAGAAAAACTGTGCACTAAATCTTGCTTTTAACATGTAGAATATTATCAAACTTACTCTTATAAAATCTGTGAAAAGCTTAAGCAAAAGGAATTAATGCATAATAAACATAAAAATGATCACAAAATATCAGATGAAAAGATCATTTCTCTACAAACTTTATGGAACAAAACTTTGAAAGAATTAGAAATTGTTTCCAAACAACTTGAAGAAATGACTAAGAACTTGGAACAGGAGAAAATAGCACATGCTGCTACACAAGTTGATCTAGCAAAAGTAAAAAGCTCCAAAACGATTGTGGAACAACTGGTAAATGAACGAAAGGTCAAACAAAAAGCAGGCTTACGTTTCACACATGAACCAATGCCTGAATCTATAACTAACACTTTACAAGAGAACTTCAACACGCATGATCACTCTCCTGAGAATAAAGCAAAACTTAAAGCTTACCAAAACAAAAACAACAAGATTTCTGATAATGAAGAAGAGAAAATCAATGTTGAAATCTTCGAAGAAAAGGATACAGAAAAGATCAAAAATGGTCATCCAATAAAAGTTAAATCATATGAACCACGACCGAAAAGTAAGAAAATTTTTGATTCAAAAGAATCTGTGTTGGAGGAAGTAATCATTAAAAACAAAGATAAGGCAAAACAAAAAGAAGAAATATCTGAAGATTCAAGCTCTTATGACCAAAAAGATCAAAAAGAGAAAGAAACTAAAAAAGAATCTTCAACTGAAGATGTTAAATCTCAAATGAAATCAAGTTCCACAAAATCAAGGAACCAAAGGAGAAAAAAAAATGACTAAAGCTAAAACTGATCAAAATAAGAGTCAAGAAAATCAGACAAAAACAACAAATCAAGCAAGTCAATTTAAACCAATAAAATTTGTGTCTGCTGGTAATTTGAACATGAACTTAATTCAAGAAGTTAAACCAACTCCTAAGAACCAATCAAACTCTGATCTGAAAACAGGTTCAGATTCAAAGACTTTCGCTGTCGTTAAACGATTTGTTTCTAAGGATTCTAAGAATATAGTTCATGTACAAAAGTCAAAACCAAATATACAAAAGAACAAATTGCCAAATCGAAACAAAATATTAAATTTTCGATGCCTAAATCTAAACAAGGATCAAACGTTGCGTCAACATCAAAAGTTAACAAACATTTGTTTAACACACCACAAAGGTACTATGAAATCTGTGACATGTATAATCATAAGACTGCTGAATGCTTTTTCAACAAGTACTATCATATATGTGATATGAGAAAGCACTCAACAGCAGATTGTTACTTTAATAAGTACTGTACCTTCTATGATGAAAGGACTCACAATACAGAAAACTGTTACTTTAGAAAGAGTTCGCAAAGGAAAGGATTTTATAATACACAATTGAGTAAAAGTTATGTTAATCCTCAGTTTGAAAGAAATCAAACTATCAGTTTTCAAAAATTAACTAATCAACCTTCCTTAGGCTTGAGATCTTTCAAAAGAAATGATTCTGTGAGACCAAAACAATACATTCAAGATCAATTGATTCCAAGGTCTGTGAGAATGAATGATAAAAATTTGGGAAATAAATTTTTTTCAAAAATTGGTCATTCAAATGATATGAATTTTCTTAATAATGATCAAAAATTTGTGAATAATAGAATTGGTAAATTCATCAAAAACAAGCCTGATGTGAATAAACTTCATTTTAAACAATTTACCATCGTTGATAAGTTTGGCAAGCCCAAGACCATTTTGGCTTGGGTAGATAACTCAACTTAATTTCTTTGACTTGCAGGTACGCCCGAGAAGGCCAATTAACACATGGTATGTGGATAGCGGGTGTAGCCGGCATATGACGGAAAATCATGCCTTACTTCAAGATTTTAAGTTAAAGGATGGTACACACATCGCCTTCGGTGGTGATGCAGGAGGAAAAATCACAGGCGAGAGAACAATATCCAACGGGATAATAAGCTTTGATAAAGTCAACTTCTGCTCACAGTTGAACTTTAATTTGTTAAGCGTTTCCTAAATTTGTGATAAATCATATTCTGTACTTTTTGATGATTCTTTTTGCTATATTTTGAAGCCAGGTTATCAGATTAGCAAAGACTGGGTAGTTGTTAAAGCTGTTAGGGATCGAGATGTATACAAGCTGGATATGTCTTAAGTTGATCCATCTACAGAAATAACTTGCCTTATTACTCAAGCATCAAATGACAAAAGTCAGCTTTGGCATAGACATCTCAGACATTCCAACTTCAAGAATATGTACAAGCTTGTAGTGGGAAATCATGTTATTGGCCTTCCATCAAAGAAGTTTGCCACTATTGATCTCTGCTCAGCATGTTTAAAGGGGAAGCAACACAGAGCATCTTATAAGCCCAAGCAGATAAACTTAAATTCCAAACCCCTTCAGATGTTGCATATGGACCTTTTTGGACCAACCAACGTGAAGAATATTGGAAGAAAATCTTACTGTTTAGTTATCATTGATGACTTTACAATATTGTCATGGGTTTTCTTTCAGAATGCTAAATCTGAAACGGCTGAATTATTAAAAGAATTCATCACAAAAGTTGAAAACCAATTAGAACAAAAAGTAAAAATAATAAGAAGTGATAATGGAACGGAATTTAAAAATACTAATATTGACATGTTCTGTGCAAAAAAAGGAATTGCTCATCAGTTCAGTGCTCCTAGAACTCTACAACAAAATGGAGTTGCTGAAAGGAAGAACATAACTTTGATTGAGGCTGCACGATCCATGTTAGCAGATGCGAAAATTCCTATCACTTTCTGGGATGAAGCCATATCTACTGCGTGTTTCGTACAAAATCGTAATTTAATTGTGAAAGACAAACTGAAAACTCCTTATGAGTTGATGTTTGGCAGGAAAGCAAACATAGATTTTCTTAAATCTTTTGGTTTTCCAGTTTTGATTTTAAATTCAAGTGATCATCTAGGAAATTTGATTCAAAATCTGATGAAGGATTTTTCGTTGGATATTCATCTGTTTTAAAAGCCTATCGAGTTTATAACTCTAGGACAAATGTTATACTTGAAACATTCAACGTTAAATTCCTTGAAAATTCTTTTCCATCAGTTTCAAATGGTCCAGCCTGGTTATTTGATTTAGATTCATTGTCAAACTCTTTTCAATCTAACTTTTTTAATCAATCTAACTTGTTTGATTCTACAGGTGAGAAGAAACCTCAAGGAGATCTCGGTTCTTTCAGTGATGATTCAGATTCTGATGATATGGATGACTCAAGCTCAGATTATCCATTTTTCTCTTTTGTCAAAGATTCAATAATTTGATTTGATGATAATGATGATCTCTCTCAAGAAGATGAAGATCATTCCGTTTTAGAAAATCAAGAAGTTTCACAACCTATTCCTAATGATGGTATGGAAATTAAACAACCTGAGTCTGGAACGTCATCTATCTCTGGTGATGTAGTTGGTACCGGTAATCTTGATTACTTCATCAACTCACAGACTCAAGTTCCCAATTTCAATCCACATTCTTCGAACCTATTGCATCAGCTTTCTAACTTGAATCAAACCAATCTGGATGTTCATGTTCAAGGGAATGAGATTCCAACATCTCGTATTCACAAGAACCATCCAACATCTCAGATTATTGGTCCATTGAATGAGAGAACAACGAGAAGTAAATCAGAACAAGCAAATCTTTGCTTATACTCATGTTTTCTTTCTCAAATTGTTCCTAAAAACGTTACCGAAGTGTTAAAGGACAATAGTTGGATCTAGGCTATGCAAGAAGAATTACTTTAATTCCGTAAACAAGAGGTGTGGAATCTAGTGGATTTACCTGAAAGAGAAAATGCCATAGGCATAAGATGGTTGTTCAGAAACAAAACAGATGATAGAGGAATTGTTATTTGAAATAAAGCGAGACTTGTCGCACAAGGATACACCCAAGAGGAAGGAATAGATTATGATGAAGTATTTGCTCCAGTTGCAAGACTTGAATCAATTCGTGTCTTCCTGGCTTATGCATCATTTATGAAATTCAAGGTGTATCAAATGGACGTGAAAGGTGCTTTCTTGTATGGACCAATCACCGATGATGTGTTCGTAAAGCAACCTCCGGGTTTTGAAGATTCAGAATTTCCACATCGTGTGTACAAGCTCAGCAAAGCTTTGTATGGACTCCATCAAGCTCCTAGAATCTGTTATGAAGCATTGTCACAACACTTAATCCAACATGGATACACGCGAGGGAAAATCGATCCGACTCTGTTTATCAAGAAGGATGCTGATGATCTTTTAGGTGTACAAGTGTATGTCGATGATATCATATTTTGTTCTACAAGTCTAAAATTGTGCAATGAATTCTAAGAAATCATGAAGTCTTGATTTCAAATGAGTTCTATGGGAGAAATAAATTTCTTTCTTGGACTTCAAGTCAAGCAATCTACAGACGAAATATTCATTAATCAAAAGAAGTTCATTGACAAACTCTTAAAGAAATTTAAACTGCAAGATTGTCAGTACATAAGAACTCTAGCTGACGTAAACACCAAGATTGAGCCTGATCCTAAAGGAAAATCTGTAGACCAAACATTATATAGATCTATGATTGGTTCATTGATGTATCTTACTGCATCTAAACCTGACATAATGTATGCTGTTTGTGTCTGTGCCAGGTATCAATCAGACCCGAAGGAATCCCACTTAATTGCTGTCAAATGCATATTCAGATATCTCAAAGGAAAACTGGCTTTAGGGTTATGGTATCCTTATGAAGGAAACTTTGAGTTATATGGGTATACTGATAGTGATTATGGAGGATGTTGTCAAGATAGAAAATCAACTATGGGTGGTTGTCAGTTTTTAGGACCCAGATTAGTCTCATGGCAATGTATGAAACAAACAAATGTCTTCGTTTCAACCGCAGAAGTTGAGTACATAGCTGCTTCAGCAGGATGTTCTCAAATACTTTGGTTACAAAACCAAATGCTGGATTACGGGTTCAAATTTCTTAAAACTCCAATTTACATTGATAACACTGCTGCTATGTTCATTACAGCTAATCCTGTCCAACATTCAATAACAAAACATATCGAGATTCGATATCATTTTCTTAGAGATAACTTTGAAAAAGGTTTAATCATTCTGATTCAAATTGCAACAAAAAAACAGTTGGCTGACCTTTTTACTAAAGCCTTCTTACCATGACGGTTTGAGTATTTGGTAGAGTCAATTGGTCTTATTAACCACACTTAAAAACTGGTTTTTGAGTTTTTCAGTTAATTGAGTCTAAATATGATCAGAACCCTCCCTCACCTGAATAGGACACAGCAAGAGAAACTATCAAAGTTAATTGCCTGATTGTATTTTGTGTGTGTATGTTTCTTAGACAAAGCAAAACCAAATACGAAAATAGAAAATTGAAAAATCAAAAGATAAAAATATAAAACAAAAACTACAAAAATAGAGTTTTTCTCTATTAATTCATTATTTAGGATGAATTTGTCTTTGCAATATGTGAGAAATGATAGATACATTAGTATGATTAGTAGCATACTTCACTCGATAATAAAGTCTGACGTGATCAGATATGATGTGCAAGTAAGTTCATGTAGTTAGACTGAAAAAGTAAATTCTTGTGATTAAACTAAATCACTCATGCATTCATGTCTGTCTATCTTATCACTAATGAGTAGTGTTGATTTCTCAAATTGATTGCTTGTTAAGACATGTTGGACCAAAAGAACCAATGAGCCTGATCAGAAAAACCTTTAAGTCCCACAGACATTACAACAACTGAAGTAGTCTGCAACAGCTGAAGACATCAACTGATAACAAGGTCTGAAGACAAAGTCTGAAGTTAAAGAACTGAAGACCAAGTCTGAAGACAAAAGCAGAAGACAAAGACTAAAGACCAAGTTTCAGATGTTGTCACAACAGCTGAAGAAGACCTCTTCAGTAGTTGTGATGGTTTCCTTTCAGTAGTATATTTTCCTTTCAGTTCTTTTGTAATCAGTAGTTTTATGTTTCTTGTAATCAGTACTTGTAGTTTCAGTAGTTTTAGTTTCATCTTGTACTTAGCATACTCTGAGATGTTCTCAGTTGTTGTGAACATTCTCAGTAGTTTGCTTACTTTCAGTTGTTTGTAATAATTCTGTTAAATGTCACTATCAAGTGACATCAGCAGACGTCACATTCCTTTATATAAGGAATGTTGACCTAATTGTAACCTGTGAAGCTTAGCGGCTGATATACCGAAGCATTTGTGCATGAATGATATTATCCCTTTTGCAGAAAACCCTCTTTCTCTATAACCGTGTACTGTTCCATTGAATATCTATTGTGTTCTTGCTATATTTGTCTAATTCTTGTTCTAATTCACTGCAATTCAACTCTAATAGATCAAACTTAGATCGCTGATCCTGTCAATTGGTATCAGAGCCAGTTAATCATTGATCGGTTTAACAATTGATCATTGAAACTGCTATTTCGATATCTAAAGTTTGATCGAATTAGCATATTTTCAAGAATTGGTTATAGAGATTGATCTTCTGCTGCTTCTGGTTATTCAATTTGAGTTTCTTCTTGGTTCATATTGAGTTTGTTGTGTTTTTGTGCTAAATCTGTTGAAACTTGATTGAATTGGTTTGAATCTAAGAATGACTACTCCATCTAATGACCCTCACAATACTGGCTCCTCAACCAAGCCTCCGATGCTGGTTAGGAGTGAGTATAACATATGGCAACGAAGAATGCTCCATCACCTATCTGTTAACAGTTCAGGTTGTTGGACATCTGTGGTTCACGGTCCACACAAGCCTATGGTGAACAATCCGGAGACCAACCAAATGGTTCCGAAGAAGAAGGAGCAATACTCAGATGAAGATCGTAAACTGTTTGAGATTGATGCTAAAGCCCATGGAATTCTGGCCATGGCACTGCCTAATGAAATCTATTCTGGGCTTATACATCATGAAACTGCTCATGACCTCTGGAATGCTTTGAAGGAACAATTCGGAGGAACTGATGAGGTCTTAGCAAACAACAGAGAAATCCTCGCCAAACAATATGAGACATTCTCTCATAGGAAGGGTGAGACACTGACTCAACAGTTTGAGCGTTTCTCCTGCTTGATCTCTGAGCTGAAAATGGTCAAGCATGAGTATACTAACAACCAGATGAACAACAGATTCCTCAGATCACTGTCAAAGAGATGGGACACATACACCATTGTCCTACGCTCCAGTGCAAATCTGGATAGCCTATCTCTCACACAACTCCATGGGAAACTGCTTACATTTGAAAGAGAGATAGAGCAGAAAAGGAAACTGGCATCATCAGGAAAGCTCACGGATGACTTTGTACCAGGGAACACTGCCTTGGTCGGTCATGAGTCAAAATATGCTGGATCAGAAAGCCATTATGATGAGCATATAGATTTCTCTTCAAACAGTTCTGATCATGCATTTGTTGGTGTTGACAGTCATTCTGGGTGTAATAGTGATAATTTATGCTTTATCATGGATGATTTGATGGGTATTGCTGATGATGATTTAGAAGAGATGGATATTTTGAGCCAAATGGCCTTGATCAATATCAAATCTCAAAAGTTCTACAAGAGAACTGGTAAGAAATTTCCAGGACTCTCTGGCAAAACCAAAGTTGGTTTTGACAAGAGTAAGTTGAGGTGTCACAAATGCCACAGGCTTGGGCACTTTGCAAGAGAGTGTAGATCAACTGGATCTAACTCCTCTGCACCCTTTGTGACCTTTCCAAGCAATAGTTCACAAAACAAAGGGCAACATCCTGCTAGTTCTGGTCATCACTCACAACCTCAATCTCCTGCATATTTTGTCCCTCAGGGTCTAATGCCATATCCATATCCCTGCTATTACATGCCACAGCCAAATCCAGTTCAAGTTCCTATAGCACAACAACCTCAAGCCCTACCTGAGCCTCAACCATCTCCATCACAATCTCAACCTCATCACAGCTTCTTCACACCAGGAGTTGTTGACTGGAGCAGCTTAGAGAGGCAAATGTAGCTTTAATCAATCAAAATCTTGAGCTTGAGAAAACTATTTCCAAAAGAAAAGCTGAGTATGAGTCTGCTCTTAATGACAAAGATGATGAGATTTACAAGCTTAAATGCCAACTTAATGATGAAAAGGCTAAGGTAGAGGTCATACTTGAGAACCACAGAAGTCTCAAAGAGACACTTGCAGCTACCCAAGTTGAGTGTGACCGCTGGGTAACATCCTGCAAGGGATTTGAAATGCTTCTCAGCAAGCAAACAGCTTCAAATGTGAAGTTTGGAATAGGTTACAATCATACTGCACCACCTATTGATTTTTCTTCAAAATCAATAGTAAAATCTGAAGGTGAAAGTAATTTCCAAACCACATCATCATGTGATTCATCCTCAAATGATAATACAAAATTAAAGGATGAAGTCAGTGTTAAGATCTCAGCAAATCAATTGCCTGATGGTTTAAATGCTGATAAACACATGAAGCTGAGCAATTCAGATGTTGTCCCTCAAAGTACTCCAAGTACTTAAGGGCAAGTCACAACATCTGAAAAGCATTTCAAATCTGCTGAAATAAAAGGATTAACAACTGCTGAGGAATCTATCATACGGTCTTTCAGGACGGATAGAGAACAGCTGAAGAACAAGTCTTCAGTTGTTACCTATCCTTCAGTACTTAACACAAGTACTGAAAGGAGGAAAGTACTGAAGATCACACCTTCAGTAGTTTCCACTTTAGCAGTTGATCAATCCAAGATGAAGAATAAGCCATGTGAAATATGTGGTAAATTCAATCATCTATCTGATGAATGCTGGTACAAAAAGGGTTCCAAACTCAACAGAGATAAGCTCATTAAAGAAGAGATTAATAAAATGAAAAATGAGTTTGAGACCAAGTTTGTACCACAGTCATCTCAAACTGATAAACCCAAGGCCTCACCAAAATCCAAAAAGAAGGATGGGGTTTATCAGAAAATAGCTGATAGTGTTCCTCATGATAAACATCAGACTAAGTCTGTGAATTTCAAGAAGGAGGAAATGGTAGGTCACAGGAACTCATCAAAAACAAGTACTGATGTGTCAAATGAGCTGAAGGCTTTACAAACAAATCAGACACAACTTGTTATGATGGTTCAGCATTTGTTGGGGAGAGTTAACCAACTAGATGCACCTGTGATAAAACCACTGAAAAGGAAATCCAAGCCCAAATCTAAGAAATCCATTTCAGCACCATCTCCACCTTCATCAGCTGTTAATCATGAGAAACAAGTTATGGTTAAATCTGTTGATGAAAACAGACCCAAAACCAAAAAGGTTTGGGTCTCTAAAGCTAACTATTTCTTATGATAAATGCAGGGTTCTTCAGCATGCCAAAGAAGCATCTGGTATGTAGACAGTGGAGGATCTATGCATATGACTGGGAGCAGTTCTCTTCTTAATGACTACTCTCAAGGAAAGAAGGGATTTGTCTCATTTGGAAATGATGCTAAGGGTTACATCATTGGGAAAGGATTTGTGTCAAATGGAGAAATCAGATTTGATGATGTTAACCATGTGGAGAATCTCAAGTATAATCTACTGAGTGTCAGTCAGATGTGTGATAAAGGGCATGTTGCACTTTTCACAAGCCAGAACTGCCGGATTCTGTCTTCCAAAGTTCTGAGGCAGATTGACAAGGTATTAGATGAACATACTCTCCTGAAGGCCAATAGAATAGGAAGAGTATATACCTTGGATTTGTCAAAGAAGATTGATTTAAAAGGTCATCCTTGCCTGTTCTCCAAGGCCTCTCCTCAGGAATCTAAACTGTGGCATAGAAGGCTGGGTCATGTTAATCTCAAAAACATGAATCAGCTGATCCATAATAGTTTAGTGAGAGGTCTACCAATAAAGGAGTTCCACTGTGATGAAACCTGCACTGCTTGTTTAAAAGGAAAACAACACAAAGTTTCATTCCCTCCTATAGAAGAACCAAAGTCCACTGCCAGCTTGCAATTACTGCACATGGATCTCTTTGGTCCTGTGAGAGTAATGAGCATGGCAAAGAAGAAATATGTCTGGTAATTATGGATGATTACTCCAGATTTGTATGGACCTTCTTCTTGCATTCAAAGGATGAGGCTGCTCAGACAATTATTAACTTTGTGTTGTATGTTGAGAAGCAGTATTCCCTATCAGTCAAGTGTATAAGATGTGATAATGGAACTGAATTTAGAAACCATACACTTGATGATTTCCACCTTTCAAAAGGAATCAAGAGGCAGTATAGCATCCCAAGGACTCCAGAACAAAATGGAGTAGTGGAGAGAAAGAACAGGACCCTAATTGAAGCTGCAAGGTCCATGTTGGCTGACTCTGGTTTGCCACTGACCTTTTGGGCTGAAGCTGTCAACACAGCATGCTATGTGCAAAATAGAGCTTTAGTGAATCAGAGGTTGATGAAGACTCCTTATGAAGTTCTACATCATTTGGCTCCTCTAATTTCATTCTTCAGAGCATTTGGGTGTCCTTATTACATTCTTAACACAAAGGATCAACTCCAAAAGTTTGATTCTAAGGTGGATGCAGGGTATTTTATTGGGTATTCATCCACTTGCAAGGCTTACAGAGTGTTCAACTGCAGAACAAAGATGGTTGAAGAAACCTTGCATGTGAAGTTTAATGAATCTCCTAAGGACAAAATCCCACAAAACCCTGTGGAGTTGTTTGATCTGGAAATACTGCAATATGTTCCTTATCAGCCTCCAGCAGTTGCAGATCATGTGAATTCATCACCTTCGGCAGCTAGTCATCCATCTGGTGGTACTGATGTTGATGATGATCCCAGTACTCACCTATTCAAGTTTAGTGATCAACTGCCTGAGTCTACTAAACTTGATGTTCCTGTAGCTTCAGTAGCACCATCCACAACAAATGCTGATGAGATTTCTGAATCCTCTACTTCATTTGACTTGCCATCTAATACTTGGTTTCAAGAATCTGGATCAACATCTGTTGCTGCTGAGCGTGCTACAAACACTTACACAGATCTCATAGTGTACCAAGAGCTGAAGAATCACCCAATGTCTCAAATCATTGGTGATATCAATGCTGGTGTCTCAACTAGAAGTCAATTGTCCAACTTCTGCTTCTATGCTCTCTTCATCAGTCAGCAAGAGCCAAAGAACTATCATATTGCATTAAGAGACAATGGATGGGTTGATGCCATGCAGCTTGAGCTTCTTCAGTTCAAAAAGCAGCAAGTGTGGAAACTGGTTCCTCTACCCCCAGATTTCAGGCTGCTCCTAAAGAGTCTCATTTGATTGCAGTCAAGAGGATCTTTAGATATCTGCAAGGTACTCAATCTCTAGGTCTTTGGTATTCCACTGGGCACTCTTGCAAATTAGTTGCTTTTTCTGATAGTGACTATGCAGGGTGTAAATTAACTAGAAAATCAACTTCTGGTGGATGTCAATTCCTAGGCAACTGTTTGGTTTCTTGGCAGAGTAAGAAACAAACATCTGTTGCTACATCCACTGCTGAAGCCGAGTACATTGCTGCTGCAAGTTGTACATCTCAGGTACTCTGGCTTCAGAATCAATTATTGGATTATGGCATTACAGAGACTAAGACTCCATTACTAATGGATAGTGCTTCAGCTCTTTGTATTGTCAAGAATCCAGTCCAGCACTCTAGGACCAAACATATTGAGATCAGACACCATTTTATTAGGGATTGTTTTGAAAAAGGTCTGATTGATCCAAAGTTTGTTCCTAGTGCTGATGAGCTTGCAGACATATTTACTAAGCCTTTGGACAGTTCAACTTTCCAAAACCTAGTGTTAAGGCTTGGTATGCTGCAGCTAGAATAAGTGACAACTACTGATGATCTCAGTCAACAAGTACTGATGAGCATTCGTATACTATTGTCACAAATAAGTACTGATAAGTTCTTTTATCCTCAGTAGTTTTCATAACTACTGAAGACTAAATTACTTAAAAGTACTGAAGTACTCTATCTGTTGAAAAGAACTGATGTGGTTACAACTACTGATGTAGTTACAACTACTGATGTCAGTATAACAGATAAGTACTGATGACCAATGAAACGTCTGAAAATCAGACAAAAAGTCTGATAAGTGTTGAGGTCAGAATGAAACAGCTGATGAGCTAAGAATTGACGACAACAGCTGATGAGAAACTTTTCTCTTCAGTTGTTTCTACAACTGCTGTTTCACTTCACACACCTGAAGCCAAAACCATGTCTTCAGTAGTTTCACAACTACTGATGACTAATACCAAGTCTTTAGTTGTTACAACTTCTGAAAGTTAAAACCAGGTCTTCAGTTGTTTTCAAACAACTGATGACAGCACCAACACTTTCAGTCGTTTTATATCAGCCTTTTCTTACCCTATAAATACCTAAATCTACTTTCAAACGTTTCATTAGCCATTTTATGTCCTTCACTCTCTCAACAATGGCGACCATGAAACTCAAACCCAGACACAACTGTGTTGCCTACCTCTCGAAATCGGCCTTTTGGAAAAAATTTGATAATGCCATCGATCTTATGGTAGATTCCCAGTACCGAACCGCTTTTCTTCTGAATCCTACCATATACCCTGATTCCCTAAGCCAATTCTGGACCAACGTCTCTGTGCAAACAGGTGAGAATGATAGCCAAATCACTCTCCAGTCGTTGGTTAACCAGAAACAGGTGGTCATCACTCCAGACATCATTCGACAAACCCTAAATCTACATGATGCCACCTGTGTCACAGAATACCCGAAAGGCACAACTGATATGTCTTTCATCAATAACGGGTATGAAGGAGACTTAAGTGCTACCACCATTCTGAAGAAGCACTTCCATGATGCTGAACGTCTTATATTCCACATGGTGAATGTCTGCCTTGCATCAAAAACCTCCTCATGGGATCAGATGTCCTCCCGATGGCAACAGGTATTATACTCTATCTTTGAACGACAAAATCTAAATTTTTCTGAGATAGTTTTCATAGAACTAAAGGATCTGGATTTGAAACCTGTGGCAAACAGATGGATATTATATCCCAGGTTTCTCATGGCCATAATTTTAAATCAGCTAAAATCAGACGGCCTTGTTGGCCTTGGAGTCCCTGCTCCGGCTGTATTGCCTGAAGTATACTCCAGGCACAACTCTGACCTTACACTGAAAGGGGCTGCCCGGCTGCTAAAACCCAAGCAGCGGGAACCCACAGCCTCCACTTCCAGATCTAAAGTCCCCACCAAACCCAACACCAAAAAGCCCAAAAAGGCTACTCAGGGAGATGAGTCCCCTGAGGATGCCCCTGTACCACCAATATAGGAAACACTTACTGGTTTAACCCCCCAGTAGTGTCAAAGACTCCACCAGCCCTAGCCGCTCAGGCATCCTCTCAACAGGATCCTGATGCAACCATAATTGGGGATACCACAATGCTGGAACCTATCTTAATTGAGAAGGTTACCATTGAAGAGCACCAGTCACCCCGGGTGCAATCTGCTTCAAACCTATCTCCAAATGCAACCGCCCCTCAAAGCCCAACCATTATAGTTGCACAAGTGTTGAGTCAGCTGCATTCCTCTCCTCCTCCCCAGAAACCAATTACAATGGGGAGAACCTCAACAGCTGAGGAAGAGGACCAAAATGCTGCTGATAACCCACAGCACAGGGGTTATAATGTTCAATCTCCCCGTGTAGAGGAGGAGGTTAGAACATCTGGTGAGGCTGCCACTTCTACTGATTCAGCAAATGAACAGGATGCAGTTGGTAACATCTCTAAGACCTCACCAGAGGCAACTGCCGATGAAGGACTCAGTCCTGAGGCAGGAAGTCCCCAGAACCAAGAACAAGGGGCACATGCTACAACTGATCTACACTCAGGGCATGTACATCCTGATTCAATCAGGAGGTCAGGTGATTCATCAAAGACTGATGATGACCTGGGATTTTTCTTCGATGTCTTAGCCCATAACACAATCCTTGAGGCTGAGGTGAGCAGACTCAAAGAACTGCTTGCCAAAATGTCTCAGGATCAAAGTCCATCCGCCCCAATAAACCCACAGATGGCACCTTCATCTGAAGGTTCACCAAACACTCAGCCACCCGCCACTGCTTTTGGCACCACCTCTCAGGGACAGAACCCCTCTGAGCAGATGGTTGCTACCTTTCAACATTCCTTACCTCTCATCACTCCCATCATCAATGAGATTGTGCATAAAGCCATTGATGAGAGGATCTCCTCAAATCTACAAACACTTGTTGATGATGCTGTGCAAAAGAAGCTTTCTGCCATTCAAACCCCTGAACCCAATGCACCTAAAAAGGGGGAGTCTAAGGCAGTGAAAGAAAGAAAAAGAAAGAGAGTGGAAGATGAGAAACAACAAGAGAAAGAAAAGGAGTTAGAAAAGGAAAAACAGCTGATCACATACAAGAGAAAGAAAAGTGCTGAAACTCAAAAGCCTGATGAAGAGAAATCATTGGAAGATCTGGTTAAAGAAGCTGATGAAGCTCATAGCAGATCAATGGACAGAATAATAGACCAACTCTTCAGACAGGGCTTTGATACAGCTACATTAGACACTGAGATCAAAAGGCTAGAGATTAAAGAGATACAAGAGAGATGGGCCAGTTACAGTGTGATGGAAAGGGAGAGGTTGTAGATAATGATCAGGTTTATTGCAAAATACTTGGGAAGATCATTAATTGAGATTAAATCATGGACCAAAGACAGTATTCTGGCAATAACCACCAGAATCTGTGCTTCTGAAGCATTCAATAAGGGGTTGATTATCGAAGCCTTAGATGAAGCAGGTGCTGGGAAGAGAACTGATATGGCCAAGCTTTCCAAAGCCAAACTTACCACAAAAATGCTAGATCAGCCTTCCCAAACTCCCACTCAAAAACAACCAACCCCACAACTCTCCAAACCAATCCCTAAACCTAAACTTAAACCAACTCAACCCTCAAAACCAACTCCCTTACCCCAAAAACCACCTCAAACCACATCCAATGATGCACCCAGAAGGAGGAGAAGGGTGTTGAGGATGGAAGAAGAAGAAGAAGATGATGATGAAGAAGACAGTCTGCCAATCTCTGCTGTTCTAAAAATACCTGAGCCCAGAAGTCAACAAATGATCACACCAGACTTTCAGAGGCAAATGGTGAAAGTTAAGATTGAAGAAGAAGAACAGCAGAAACAGCACGATGAGCAACTTTTGAAGATGGTTGACAAAGTGTTTCCTCAGTCATCATCTATACAAGCCATGAAGAAACACGCTCAAAGGCTGTATGCTCTCAGGCATACCTTTCAATATCAAAAGGAGAGAGTAAGGATTTGGCCAGACCCCAGGGTTAGTTCTAGAATTCATAAGAAATCCATACCAAGTAGATACAATGGCCAAGTGAGAAAGACCATAGATGCTGTTTTTATGTTGGCCATTGTAGTCTCACTCTAGGAGATACTTGAAGACTTCAAGAGAGCCTACAAGTCAAAGATGACCCCTCAAACTCTAATGGAGAACAAAATGGTCAAGAAGGGTTGTTATACAAGAGGCTTGAAGAGATCAAGAAAAATGAACTCCAGTTGTTATTAGAAGGGACTCACCCAGATGAATTTGCTTACAGAGAGATAACAACTGTTGAGTTGAAAAATGGAAAGACAGTAAAGTACATATCAGAGTACTATGGCCCAGAGTTCTTCTTCGAAGGAGAAGCAGAAGAACTCACTAAGGTGGAACAAGTTGTTTCCTTGAGGCCTACGTCAGAGAGTCTTATAGACTCATCAATGGGAAGTAGGTTTCATGGTTGGGATAACAGCTCTGTGTCCAGTTCCCCAAGACAGAGTTCTCTTCCATCCTTTGACATTCACATCTACTGAAACCTGTTCCCTGGCCTGTGCTTATCTGATATCTCTGAAGCTGATCAAGAGAGTATTTCTACCAAGAATAAGTGGGACCTCAATAAGCTTAAAGGTTTTGGCTGCATTGGTTCAGGGGGGTTTGTTGGACCAAAAGAACCAATGAGCCTGATCAGAAAAACCTTTAAGTCCCACAGACATTACAACAACTGAAGTAGTCTGCAACAGCTGAAGACATCAACTGATAACAAGGTCTGAAGACAAAGTCTGAAGTTAAAGAACTGAAGACAAAGTCTGAAGACAAAAGCTGAAGACAAAGACTGAAGACCAAGTTTCAGATGTTGTCACAACAGCTGAAGAAGACCTCTTCAGTAGTTGTGATGGTTTCCTTTCAGTAGTTATATTTTCCTTTCAGTTCTTTTGTAATCAGTAGTTTTATGTTTCTTGTAATCAGTACTTGTAGTTTCAGTAGTTTTAGTTTCATCTTGTACTTAGCATACTCTGAGATGTTCTCAGTTGTTGTGAACATTCTCAGTAGTTTGCTTACTTTCAGTTGTTTGTAATAATTCTGTTAAATGTCACTATCAAGTGACATCAGCAGACGTCACATTCCTTTATATAAGGAATGTTGACCTAATTGTAACCTGTGAAGCTTAGCGGCTGATATACCGAAGCATTTGTGCATGAATGATATTATCCCTTTTGCAGAAAACCCTCTTTCTCTATAACCGTGTACTGTTCCATTGAATATCTATTGTGTTCTTGCTATATTTGTCTAATTCTTGTTCTAATTCCGCTGCAATTCAACTCTAATAGATCAAACTTAGATCGCTGATCCTTTCAAGACATAATCTCACACCTGATGATGATATGAATAACCATTGAGCTTTAAATTGTTTAAACCATCTAACACTTCTCTGTTATGAGTTATCATAGACCTGAAGTGATGAGATATCCTTTGTTGTAAGTGATTACAGACCTGGATATTCTCACTGATGTAACAAGATGCCAATGTGCACAAATACCAAATGAGATCTGGTTGTAGTGTATGTCAGGTTAACAAGTTGAGAACAGTGACTTCTTGCATATCTTTATGAGAATTAACCTTTATAAGTCTAAGTGTGACTGCATAATGTCATATCTAATTGTACCTTAATCAATCCAAGAATTGAAAAAGTAAGTGCTGAATATTTTGCTAAATGCACTCATTTTCTGTCCTTAGATATCCTGTCTCCTTTGCTGCAGAAATGCTGACCTGGAACACACTTGATTAGGATTTATTCACTGTTTATGACTATCCATCAATTTTTTTTTAGTTTAATGTGCTGATCTTATCTGATATGATCTCACTGCAGACATTGAATCATTTGTAAATATTAGATTTTTATTCTGCTTTAATTTTGATTTTTGCATGTTTTCTGTGTGCAGACATATTAACAATGATTAGTGTGATCTTCCTGTTACAAATTCAAGAAACTTCTAAGTTTTGTTAAACTTAAAAGTTTAGGTGGGGTAAAAAGAGTAAAGAGTAAAGTGTCAAAGAGAAAATTATTCAATTTCAAGATATGAAAAATCAAAATTTAGTGTTTTGAATGGAAAGGATGAAGCTAAAAAGCTCAAGCATGTGTGTTTTTGACATAATGTAAAAATGAACATGAAAAACATTTTAAAGTGGAAAAGCTTCTTGCAACATTGTAATATGAGATTATTTGTTAAAATTAGAGACTAAAATGATGGGAAATTGTTTATAAATAATTAATATCAAATATAAATAGGTCAAAACATAAAATGATCAAAAATAAAAATAAAAAGTTTGAAATGTCAAAAGTTCAAAATTGAGGGTCAATAATGAAAATTTTGGTTGAAAGTCAAAATTTGACAAATTGTATAAAAAATTAGTATATGAACAGTACTAATGTGTTTAAACAGTGTTCAGGTGGAAGACATGAAAATTACAAGTGTTAAGACTCATGAAAGTTATCTCATGCGCCTAAACAATGTTCAAAAGTCCAAGTAGGAGCATGATGAATTTTTTCAGAATTAGTACAAGTGTTGGACGTTTCAGACAACCTCATGCGTCTAAACAGTTATCATGTCTGAAATTTGGTTTAAGTGTTGGGCGTTTCATCCAAAGTCATGCGCCTGCACAATACCAGACTTTCAAGAGTTGGGCGTATCAAGTTAAAAATTACCAAGTGTTGGGCGTTTCAGCAAGACTCATGCGCTTGAACAGTGCAAAAGCGCCTAAACATTGCTTATGCATCTAAACAGTGCTCATGCACCTAAAAATTTCAGTATAAATACAACACTTTGTGATTTCAGTCGATTCATTCACTCAAAACCCCTGAACTCTCACACTTGTCTCTCGATTATCTATGATTATCAGATTCTGATTGATTTGTGTTCAAAACCTACGTCGATAGTGTTAATTTCTGATTTTAAACACGTATAAACCCTAGTCATCTGAAATCTGTGAAATTTGTGAATAAAATGGAAATCAAGAAAATGAATCAAAACCAGAGCAAGGCATTTTGGCAAGCAAGTTCAAGTCTGCTATTGCTAAAGCCTTAAGAGAACAAGAAATGTACAAAGAGAAGCCGATTTTCAAAATTAAAGAAGAAACATAAGATTTCTTTGATGTATGAAGACAAAAGAATGAAGACAAAAGACTAAAGATTGAAGATTAATGATTAAAGAAGACTGAAGATTAAAGATTAAAGAAGACTGATGATTGAAGAAGATTGAAGACAGTAGACAGAAGATTGATGAATTTGACGACTGAAGACAATGTCAATCTTAGGGGGAGTATTGTAGAAGCCTCTTGAAGATTAACATTTAGTCTTTATTAGTCTTTGTATAGTTTTTGTCATAGTGTAGGGACTTATTGTGTAAATATATGTTTCTTTTTTGTATTGATAGTATAAATAGAATAGATAAGGTATTGTGTAGGTAATCACCTAAAAAATTACCTAAGTAAGCACCTTAGAAGCTCTAAGAACAGTAACAAATTGTAACTGTTTCTCTCTACACTTGTACTTTCTATGCATTCTATCAATCAATACTATGAATTTTTTGATATTTTTGTTTAGATTTGTTTACTTGTGTTTGTTTGATTGAATTGTATCATAATATCATCACAGATTGATCTATTTTGATCCTATCATATCCTAATTTCATGATCAGAGACATAACATGCTCTTTACTAAGCATGAGTGCATTGTTCTTAAGCTCGGGGTGGTCATTTCTCAAGAGCATATCCTGCTCAGAGCCCCCAGGAAAGGAAACTTGTACAAGATGGATTTGTAGGAAACATCCCCTTTAAGAGAATTTTCTTGCTTTCTATCTAAAACAAATTGTGATAAGTCTATCCTCTGGCATAAAAGAATGTGCCATGCAAACTTTAAAAACATGAATAAATTAATTAAGAATGATTTGGTAACTTGAATGCGAAAGAAAGAGTTTACAAGTGATGATTATTGTATTGCATGCCTGAGAGGGAAGCAACATAACGTGTCTCACAAACCAAAGGAAACGAACTCCATCACTACTCCCATACACTTATTATATATGGATCTCTTTGGCCCCACCAGTGTAATGAGTCTAGGAAGGACCTCTTATTGTTTGGTGATCACAGATGATTTCACAAGATACACTTGGGTCTTTTTCCTTAGAACTAAGGATGAGACCCCTGAGATCTTAAAGAGCTTTATTCTAAAAATTAAGAATCAATGTGATCACAAAGTCAAAATCATTAGATGTGCTCAAGGAACTAAATTTAAGAACCAAATCATCGATACATTTTTTGATGAGAAGGGTATTACAAGACAATATAGTGCTCCCAGGACTCCTCAGCAAAACGGTGTTGCTGAGATGAGAAACATGACACTTATTGAAGATAGAAGAACCATATTATCTGACACTAAACTATCCATCACCTTCTGGGAAGAGGTAGGCAACACTGCCTGCTATGTATAGAATAGAGTTTTAGTAGTCAAGACTTATAGTAAGACTCCTTATGAATTGTGGCACAAAAGGAGACCTTTCATTGGTTTCCTCGGATAACTTGGATGTCCTTGCATCATCTTGAATACCAAGGATCAAATAGCCAAATTTGCTAAGAAATCAGATGATGGACATTTATTGGATACTCTTCCCAAGCTAAGGCTTATACAGTATACAATCTCAGAACTAGAGTAGTAGAGGAGTCAACCAAGGTGACCTTCGATGAGCACACATCCAGTGTGAAAGGTTCGGGTCCAGATTGGTTGTTTGATCTTGATTTAGTTACCAATTGTTTTAACAAATCTTGTTAGGATTTTAGGATCTACAAGTAGCTTATCAATAGGAGATTCTGATTCAAGATTTAAGATGAGAAGACCAAGTGTTCAAATTACTTTAGCTCCAGTGGTAACTAACCCGATAGTTTGAAATCCTATCAGCATAACCATGATAAATTCTTCAGCTAATACATCTGAGGTGCCTATTAATTCCAGCGCAGAGGCATAGAACTCAAATGAAGGAATTTCCAATGGAGTAGGTAATAGTGATCAAGAATTTCTTGATGTTGATAACCACTCCATAGAAGACAACATCAATGATGTAACACACTTATTGGATCAAGTTTGTCTTGATAAGTGTGTTGATGTGGTGAATGACACACAATCACCATATCTAAATTTCACTAATTTAGATCTATCCAACCAACTTGCTGAGATTCCTTAATTGAGAATCCACAAGTCACATCCCATCACAAACATCATTGAAAATGTTGAAACAAGGGTGAGAACAAGAGGACAAACCCATGATAGAGATGTTTGTCTTCACTCTTGTTTCTTGTCCTAAATTGAGCCTAAGAAGATTGATGAGACTCTGAAGGATGGAAATTGGGTTGAAGAAATACAGGAGGAGCTGCTTTAATTTAAGAGACAAAAGGTTTGTAACTTATGTCCTCTTCCTCAAGGGAAGACTACTATAGGTACCAAGTGGGTACTCAGGAATAAGAAAGATGATAGAGGACTTGTCATCAAGAACAAGGCAAGACTAGTAGTTCAAGGGTACACGCAAGAAGAAGGGATTTACTACACTGATGTTTTTGCTCCTGTAGCAAGACTTGAAGCTGTTAGGATATTCCTTTCTTTTGCTGCATCCAAGGATTTCAAGGTCTACCAACTTGATGTCAACTGTGCCTTCTTATATGGGGTGATTGATGAGGAAGTGTATGTTAAACAACCACCTTTCTTTGTAGAACCAGATCATCCTGATTATGTCTGCAAGCTTGACAAAGCTCTTTATGGGTTGCATCAGGCTCCAAAGAAGTGGTATAAGACACTATCATAGTATCTTTGTCTGCATGGGTACAAGAGGAGTACTATTGATAGAACACTCTTCATCAAAGGAACAAGAAATGACTTGATGTTGGTTCAAGATTATATAGATGATATTATTTTTGGGTCAACTAATATGAAGCTCTACAATAACATTGAGAAGCTGATGAAGAATAGATTTGAAATGAGTGTCATGGGGGAACTCAATTTCTTTCTAGGAATTCAAGTGAAGCACATTGAAAATGGTATCTTTATAAACCAGTCAAAGTATGTGCAAAACATACTTACCAGATTTCATCTGACTGAGTGAAAGGTTGCTAAGATACCCATAACCATAAACCACTCTCTAAGACCTGATCTTAAGGGGGAGTATGTTGATGAACATCTCTACAGGGTTATGATTGGGTCTCTTATGTACCTCATAGCCAGTAAGCCTGATAACATGTTTGCTACATGCATTTATGCAACCCCAAGATGTCACACCTGGTTGCTATCAAGAGAATTCTCAGATATCTCAAAGGTGCTCCCTTACTGGGCCTTTGGCATCCACAGAATTCTGACTTCAATCTATATGCCTATACAGATAGTGACTTTGGTGGTTGCAACATGATTGCAAAGTCTACATCTGGGGGATGTCAATTCCTTGGTGGAATGATAGTCTCATCGCAATGCAGAAAACAATTTTGTGTGTCTGCATCAACTGCTGAAGCTGAATACATTGCTGCTGCAAGCTGCTATGCTCAAGTGCTTTGGATTCAGAATCAGATGTTGGACTAAGGATTCAACTTCAAAGAGACTCCCATCCATATACACAATAACAGTGCTATCTCTATTACAGAGAGTCTTGTGCAGCACTCAAAGACAAATCACATCACCATCAAGTATCATTTGATTAGAGATAATTTTGAAAAAGGATTGAGAAAACTGGTCAAAGTTAACACAAATGAATAATATGTTGATCTGTTCACAAAAGCTTTTGATGAGCAGAGATTTAAGTATCTTGTATCAGCTATTGGGATGATTAACTTTGAGTAGGTTTTTTTAACTAAAGTCTAGATTATTTTTAATATGTGTGTCTTAAGTTGTCTATATCATCACCTATATAAGCCCAGTTTACTTTGGAAGAAACCTTTTAAAATTGATATCCCTTGGAATTTTGAGAATTTTGGATATTTTTTCCTTCGGAAGACATTAAGTTTTCTTCGGAAGAAAATTATGTCATCAAAACAAATAACTACTTCTGAAAATTTACCTTCGGAAGAAATTTTGTTATATCTTCCAAAGCTTATATTTTTCACCAAGTACTTATATGTCTTGAAGGACTATTTTCTTCCGAAAGCAATTAAGTTTCGAAAGCTTTATTCTCTCTATGAATAAAACTTTTGATATTTGATATCTTCCGAAGCAAAATTTTTCTAAGAAGTAAAAATACACTAAGAATTTTTCTTTCAAAGCAAAATTCTTAAAAGAATAAGGAATATCTTTCGAGGCCAAATTGGCTTAGGAAGTCTTCTCAAACCTTCCAAAGACAAATTACCTTTCAAAATATTTAGACATCCAAGAAAACTACCTTTTTGGGCACTTTTTCAGAGGTGGGACTGACATCTGGATTTCAATATTTATCCTTTTGCATTACTTTGTCTCAATCCAGTTCATATATATACCTTTAACGGTTCTCCCTCTTTCACTTTCTTCTTCATCTGCAAAAGTTCATAACCTAATTTCACCCATAAACCACCTTTGTTCTTATCTTCCTTCACTTCTAAGCTACTCAAAATAGCCAACCCTGATCCCCGAAACCATCCCAATTTTTCCATGCAGTTACACAAGTAACCCAACCAAGTTGCTCTTTTAACATCTGAGAAAGATCCAGGTTTCTCATATGTTTGCCACTTCTTGACTCTCTCAAACTACCTCACCGCACTTACCATCTACCCTCCCTTATATGAATATCAACTTTTAGAGTTCTAGAGGACCTGCCAAGAGGTCATCTTGGACGGTGAGAAGGCACTGTCTACCATAATGGAGGGGAAGACAATTTTCGTCACTCCAGCCACCATCAACTCTCATCTGAGGCTAGATGATGAAGAAGGCAAATTTTCCTTTCCTAAATCTACTATGAACAACTCATTCGGTAGATAAGCTATGAAGGAGACTATTCTATAAGAACCTTCAAAAAGGGTAAAGTTTCCTCTCAATGGAAGTACCTCCTCCATATTGTCATCCATTCCTTGTCTAACAAACATGGAGGTGGGACCAAATTCCTGAGGACTTATCCTACATAGTCCATGGAATGGTTCAAAGGGTCAAGTTCAGGTATTCTCAATTTCTTTTTACAAACTTGCTTGCTAACTTGGACTCCTTAAAGTATTCCATCTTTCCTAGATATGTTTAACACATTCTCAACTATGAACTGGGCTCACAGTTGAGGGGAACATGTAGCACTCTTAAACTGGGACAGATGAAGCCCGTCATCTTTAAGACAATAAGAAAGCCCACTGTTGGCTTCTCAGGGGTAGAAACAGCCCTAGTCCTAAAATTGTTAGAGCTCATTGCTCAAGGTGACAACTTGGCAGCACCAGCCAATGTTGAACCTACACACTTTCTGCATCTGCACCACCCACATAGCCACAAATCACCATCACATACCAAAGAAAATCCAAACGAACCCCTGCTTAGTCTACTCAGGTTGAGCAGGCCCCCATATCACTATCGATGGAGGAAGAAGTGGAAACAAGAGCTCCTACTTCTGTTGAGGAGCACACCACTCCAATCATTTCTTTGATCAATGCTGAGATTCCTTATGCTTAGCGTGATAAGCTCATCACCCCAGCCATAAACCTTCACTTAGAGTCCCAAAACTCTAGTGATCAACCTTCAGGAAAAAGTTACCATCCCCAGCCTTTAGATCTCAACCAACCAATCCCAAACCTTGAATTTTGTGATGATGAAGATATGGGATTCAGTGAGTACTAGAATCTCTCTTTTCATCCGCTACTCAAGGAGAGATGAGTGCTCCTGAATCAAC
Organism: Flaveria sonorensis; assembly: GCA_025506505.1. NCBI lineage: Eukaryota > Viridiplantae > Streptophyta > Magnoliopsida > Asterales > Asteraceae > Flaveria > Flaveria sonorensis. Next base: position 29,731,833 of record CM046439.1, on the reverse strand, counting down.
CATATCAAGCCCACATCATCCAAACTAAATTGAGGTGGAACTCCCTGAACCTGTTCAGGAAGTCTATATGAAGAGGCTTTCACTTATGCAAGTGATTACATCATTAAGACATCATTCATGGCAACCCAACCATTGACACTTCTCTTGAAGTTGTCATGGTGCAGGGGAAATCCAGCAGCCAAGAACTCCAAGCTGGTGATGTGGAAGAAGACTTTGGTTCTATTCTCTCATCCCCCCATGATTCTTCTGATGAAGATGAGGGGAGTCTACAACTAAAGGTGCAAAACTTATCAAAAACATGCACCTATTTAGTTTTAAAGGTGAGTCACCTAGAATCTCAGGTGGCTACCTTAGAAAGAAGGGTCAATGACCAGCAACTTGAGATCACCGATCTCAAGGGAAAGTTAGCTAAGAGATCCATCCAGAGAACTCAACCAGGCCAATAAGAACCTATTGATCTGGTGGACCTAACCCTTAGCTCCACTATGCAAGAGGGTGATGCTACCAAAAAGGGGAGAAAGTTCAACCTACAATCACAGAACCTGGGAGTTCCTCTCAGAGTATGGACATGGAGGACTTACCACCCTCACTTGTAGTTGTCCATACTCTACAACGTCCTTAGGTCCATATTGATGTGGACTCACTCATTCAAAGATTGTTTGAGTTGGGTATACCAAGGGCTATGCCAACTCCATCTCAACCTGCTGAAAACCCAATAATGGGATGGAGGTATGATGCCGAAAGGAGAGACCTGGTAATCTCTAGGTCTCAAGGATAGCAAGAAATCTTCAACTTCTACAACCTGAGATACTATAAGAGTTTCTCTCTAGTTGCCTTGTCACTTGCCAACTCAAGTTAATCTAGGCAAGCTGCAAGGTTAGCTGAGAGAATACAAGAAACGGTGATTGAAGAGTACAAGCTGAGATCCAAATTATATAGATAAAGGCTGGCAAGCAAAACTGTTGGTCAACTGGATGCTAAAGAGGACCCTAAGATTAGCTTCGAAGGGGAAATCTTGGCTGAAGGCCTAGTAGTTGAACCTGTGAACCTTGTGAGAGGAACTGCTTCAACACCCATTACCCTTAGTGAGGCACTAGCTGGTGAAGGTGTGTCACAGCCTCTTTCTGGCCAGAGCTCAAGTGTAGCACCAAGAAATGAAGGCCAAAGCTCTCTCCACCCTGAGTCACAGAGGCCTGTGAGTGACAAAGGGAAGAAGAAGATGACCTCTAAGGAGATTAAGGAGGAGAAGAGAGAGAGGAAGAGGAAGGCAAGGAGAGAGAGTTCAAATAGGACCCCTGGCTTCATGGAAGATGCAATCAGGGCTGCCCCCAGGCCAATCACTCAAGATGATGAGTTAAGGGTAGCCGGATTGAACTATTTAGGGTCCAGGAACTACAAAATTTATGAACTCATCTCTCTCCCTTTGGATGAGTTGAATAAACTGGCTGACAAAGAAGTGTTAAAGGAGAGGAGGGAAACTGAGGATGCAGAATTGCTCCTCAATATCAAGGAACAAAGGTGGAGAAAAAGACTTTAAAAATTTCCTACCCTCTTCCCAATTCAGGAAAGTCTTGAGGCAGAGACTGTGGCAATTAAGCAACAAACTCAGGTAGGTATGGAACAGGACAGGCAAAACATGATAACCTACCTCAGTGCCACAGGACGCTATCAGCTAGCATACATTCTTCCCTTATCATATAAATACATTGAGTTTTAATACCTCAAGTAGCTTGAGCAATAAGTGCAAAAAGAGCAAAAAGTTGCAAACAAGAAGATGAGGGAAGAGGCTGCAACATCAAGAGTCACCATCAGAGCAAATCTAAAGATGTTTGCTGATAGAAAAAAGATGGTGACCTTCTTGACGCTATATGGATTCTCCAAAAGGAAACTTCTTATCGACCATGGATGAACACATTCGAGTGATCAAGCAGAAGATCAAAAGGGGTGAGCTGGTTGACTTGCATTCTCCACCAAGACAGGCTGCACCTGAAGTTGAAGACAAGCTTGAACCCTAAGAGACAACACAACCTAGACATAGTGCTGAATCATAGCCAGCTTCATCATCAAATCCATAGTAGGGTCCTAACCCTTCTCCTTGTAAACTTGTAAAGGATAAAGACCCAACTGAGGAAGAAAAACAAGAAGAATCTGGTACTGCATGCCAGTCTCCTTAGTTAAAATATAGAAAGAGGAAAAGGATGGCCACTAGAAGGGACAAGAAGAAGAAGATGTCCAAGGCGTCTACCTCTACACCTTAGGATGGGTCAAAACATCCTAATGGTGCTCAAGAAGAGGATGCTCAAGAAAGTCCACTTATAGTAGAGCCTCTTGCTGCTGAGAGACCCATCTTGTCTTGGGTGTTTGCTACTAACCCAAATAGATGGTATGCCACTAGAGATCAATGAGGTCAGGACATGTACTTCTGGCAAAACATTCTTGATCTCCCTCTGGATGATCTCTATAACATAAGGTGTTACTTTGAGAGTCTGAGGAATCCTGACCAACTGATGATGAAGGGAATGGTCTTGATTCTAATGAGGACTGTCAAAAGATGAAGATCAAGACTCAAAGGTCTCTTCAGTTCTAGTAGCATCAGCCTAGGTGGAGCTTGTAAGAAATACACTTAAAGGCTGATGCAACCAAAGTGCAACCAAAGAGCTCTCAGCATGCACATGTGAAGTACTAGGAAAGTACTTGGAAGATTTGATATAACTCAATGAATGTGAATGATGGTAAGTATCAAATCATCTAATATGAAAAGACTAATTCTTCCGAAGCCAGAGATGAAGTCTTCCAAAGCTTCAAAGACAAAGTCTTCCGAAGCCAAAGATTGATTTCGTCCCAGGACAGAGAAGGCGTGTCTTTTCTGACATACTTTTGACAAAAGTTGAAACACCTTTCCGCTACCATCTCTGAAGACTCACCAACTAGAATGAGTTAGTCAAAAGTCCATGCTTTTATCAACTATAGACTATGGTGTTAAGTCTGTAACTTTTCAACTATATACATTTATCCTTTTTATAATAAATAAGGATATGAGCTATGGCATGTCATAGTCACTAGTCAAAAGCCAATCATCCATTTGACTCTACATTGATCTTGTTGTCTAGATTAGTGTTTCCAGCTGGCCTTCAAAGTATGGCTGGATGTAGGATGTAGTATAAAGTATCTCAAGTACTTTTATTTAGAATTAAGCTTTGTAATACTTGTAAGAACTTGAGAGCAATATACATCATTCTTGAAAACCATATTTGAGTATTCTTGTTATTGTTCTTTTACTTGCGGTTATTGTTTTATTTAAGCCGGTTCCCTATTTAAGCTGCTAAGTGTTCTAACTCTCTCTACCTTGTGAAACTGTTGCATTGACCACCCTCAACGGTCCTGCATTTTCTATTTATATATATGTATAATGAAGAATAGTAAACAATAATGCTTTCTTGCTCACTCAGGAAGCCACTGTAATGGCATTTGAAATATAATTTCTTGTGATTGATGAAGAGATTTGGATTTTAACAACTAAAGATTCAACATACAAGCTCAAACGCTCCATAAATTAAATCAAATTTATCGATCGCAACATGAAGATGAAGATGGATGAAACCCATGATAAGGATGAAGATACGATTAAAGAGGTGTTGGTTGTCTATGAAAAGTGATTGTATTCACTATGGTGGTAGAAGATGATGACTTCGATGATTGTAGACCAAATTAGCCTTCCCCTTAATTTTTCCATCATGACGCATGGCATCTTCTCATTCTTTCTTACATTTCTTAGGCAACTATTATTTTTTATTTCAACCTTTACCATATATATATATATATATATATATATATATATATATATATATATACATATATATATACATATACATATATATATATACATAATCATATATATATATATATATATACATATACACATATATAAACATATATATATATACACACACACACA